>JAGFNQ010007444.1:548315-593617 GCA_024364735.1 Boesenbergia rotunda
ATGATCTATATTTTCTATTCAATGTGTTTATTATTTACGTACCTGCATGAATTTTTTTTCCATATCCATATGATTGATTTTAGAGGGACCAGTAGCGGATCTAAAGTTTCAACGAGGACCCATTTCACCTAATTATATGCAAGCAGTCTTTGCTTGGCCCTTAATCTTTATATGCAAGCAACCTTGTTTTTTTTTAAATATATATATTAAAATAATAGCCTCAGCCGCTACGTTTATGTTGAACAAAATTAAAATATTTATAATTACAATTCATAATTAATACAATATAAAAATGAAATATAATTATTATAATATAAATTTAAATAATGCATTATGAATCATGATTATTACGGTATTATACTAATTATTATTATTCATAATCATAATAATATAATATTAATTCAGATTGACTTGAAGAAGAATAATTTGGATAAAAACAAAATATTATTTTGATATTTTTAAAAAATCAAATATTATTTTAATTTTACCCTATTTTAATATATAGATTCAATTAAAATGAATGAAATTATCAGTAAACTCGGATCAAATTTAAAGTTTTAAGTATATAATCAATG
Organism: Boesenbergia rotunda; assembly: GCA_024364735.1. Classification (NCBI taxonomy): domain Eukaryota; kingdom Viridiplantae; phylum Streptophyta; class Magnoliopsida; order Zingiberales; family Zingiberaceae; genus Boesenbergia; species Boesenbergia rotunda. The sequence goes on from JAGFNQ010007444.1 coordinate 548,891, forward strand.
AAGAATTCATCGTCACTTAAATGAATTTAATATTTAAAAACATTGCTCATATTTTTATTGATCATTAAAATACATTGACCGGTCACCGGTGGTTGTAATATTCCGGTATCAAACAACAAAAAAGGTCTAAAATACAATTCTTAAAACATAGAAGAACAAACGGCCTTTGCTTTTTCTTCATGTTGACTATGTTGAAACTAGAGTACCTGCTTTTATTTTATGATGACTAGTTTATAATTATTGGGTTCTTGTCAATCAGTTAGGATTGTGTTCAGTAGAATAGTTTAACTCAATTGTTTTACTCTACTTGATTTCAAAAATAAGTTTACTAAAATTTTCTATTTTTGAAAAACTGTTTTATTTAAATTTCAAAATCAGCTTTATTTCAAAAATCAATTCTAAATCTTCTCGACTTAGTTTTATATTTATGTTAAAACTACCCCCTTCAAAACTAGGGATTTTTCGAAAATGGACTTAGCCTAGACTTTAACCCTAGAACTGCATGCACCTATAGACTTAGAAGCCAGCATCTCACAAGCACCTTAGGGTACTTATGATTGATAACCTAGAAAGGGTTGAGATGCTTAGGTCTTTGCCTCAATTCAAGATGCTTTAAGTCAGTGCATCTGCAGTAATTGGGGCACTAAATACAACATATACAGCAATCAAGTTAAGTGTCAAGTTTAGAAAATCTAACTTGAACAAAAACACTTAACTTGACTAACCCTAGCAAAAACTACTATTTATAACAGTTAGTAAGTAGCTAATTGGGTTAGACAGGCCCCTACAGAGAGAATTGATTGATTTAGTATAAATTTAAGTATGGATTGATTCAGTACAGCAAAAATTTTACTTATTTCCTTATTTATGCTGTATTTAATTGTTTTGATATATGGCAAAGGGGGAGAGATAGGAAAGGAGAGAGTAAAATTTTCTTTTTTCAAAATTTTCTTAACTCTATCCTTTATTCAAAAAGTCTTTCTGAAAGATACTTAAGCCTTCAAAACTTCTACTTTCAAAATCACTTAAGCCTTTTCGAAACTTTTACTTAAAGCCTTCAAAAATGTTGCAAAGTACTCTAGCTTCGAAAATTTATTTTCAAGCTTTTAAATTTTGCAAAGTACTCTAGCTTCAAAATTTTTTTTCAAGCTTTCAAATTTTGCAAAGTACTCTAGCTTCAAAATTTTTTCAAGCTTTCAAATTTTGCAAAGTACTCTAGCTTCAAAATTTTTTCAAGCTTTCAAATTTTGCAAAGTACTCTAGCTTCAAAATTTATTTTCAAGCTTTCAAATTTTGCAAAGTACTCTAGCTTCAAAATTTATTTTCAAGCTTTCAAATTTTGCAAAGTACTCTAGCCTTTCAAAAGGTTTCTACTTAAGCTTGTCTTTACTCCAAAGCTAAAGTTTTTCAAATTTGTTAAGTACTAAAGTGTTTCAAAACCTACTAAGTACTTAAGCTTGTTATATACTACAGAATATTTAAGCTAACATTTTGAGTACTGTAAAACTTAAGACTTGAAACTCAAATTATGCTTTAAAATGTATTTCTAAGTTACCTAAAACTTAAGTACAAGTAAAGTGTTTAAAACCCCACAAATTTTTGAAAAACATAGGGGGAGATTCCTTCCAGGGGGAGGGAACAAAAGTTAAAACTTTTTTATGTCTTGCTTAAACTTAACTTTTTGAACTAGGGTTGCCATAAATCAAAAAGGGGGAGATTGTTGGTGCAGAATGTACCTAAGTCAAACCTGTGTTTTGATAATGGCAACATAGATCAAAAGTTAAGTCCTTCTTGTGTTCTAACAAGTTAATCAAGTGTGCAGTGAAAGCCCTAGCAAAGGACCGCTGGGCACTGGCGAAGGAATGCCAGAGTTAAAAGCCCTAGCGAAGGACTGCTAGGCACCAGGCGAAGGACAGTCTGGGACTGAAGACCTAGCGAAGGACTGCTAGGCACCGGGCGAAGGGTAGCTCGGCATCCAAGCCCTGACAAAGGACCGTCTGGCAAAAGTCCAACCAAAGGAGCGGTTGGCAGGTAAATTCTCCCGAGAGGAGTAGGTGAGGACGCGTTCCCCGTCGAGGGAACAGTAGGCGTCGGTTCGACCTAGAGCTCCATTTAGGAGACCAAAGTCAGAACCAAGACAGCTAAGGCTGTATAAATTAATGCTTTCGGACTAACCCTGGATGCAGGACCAAAGGAACATGTGTCTGCAGCTCAGAGAGACTCAAAGGAGTGAGGCAGCAACTGAGTAGGGCGCCCTGAGTGTCTAGGGTGCCTCCACGGTGAACAAGAAACAAGTAAGGCAAAAAGGAGTTCGGCTAACCACTGGCCGGGGCGCCCTTTGCATCCAGGGCGCCCTCAGCAGCTAGGGCGCCCTGAGCGCCCAGGGCGCCCTGAGCGCCCTCAGGAGCCAAGGCGCTTCGCGCCTACGCCAGCGAGGCCGATCAAATCTATCCAGCCGAGAAGACCGGGTCAACCAGGGCGCCCTCAGCGACCAGGGCGTCCCAGAGGTCAAACTTCATCCCTATTTAGGTGGGATAAAGCTTGACCGAGCAAACTGCGGATCGGATGACACTTGGCAGGGCGCCCCCGACGTTCAGGGCGCCCTAGGGGCTATAAATAGCACCCCCTCGACCCCAAGCTTCACATCAACTTGAAAAAAAAGCTTCCACGCTCTTCTACGCTCGTGCCCTGCTCCAGAAACGCCTCACCTCGAGCCGACGACGTTCCGCTGCCCCTAAAAAGAATCGACACACTCCGGACGTCGGTAACGAAGAGCTTAATATTTTATTATTATTTGATTGCACTCTCTTTGTAATTGAAATCATTGTAACCTATTTGCGCGACTATAGAATTGCCCAAAGTAAACGGTCAACGACCGTGAGCCTTGGAGTAGGAGTCGACACAGGCTCCGAACCAAGTAAAAATCACTGTGTCTTTGTGCTGTGTCTCGTATTTTTGTTTCCGCTGTGCACTTACTCTTAGTTTTCCGAAAAGAGCGATTTCCGATATTCACCCCCCCTCTATCGGCTTTCACGATCCAACACATACTTCCTCTGATACTTTGCCTTCTAGTGCTGTCCTTGGTGATCTATTAATGAGATAACACGCCATGTTTACTGCTTCCTCTTAGAAATTTTTTGCTAGTCCTGCATTGAACCTGAGACATCTTGCCTTTTCAATGATTGCCCTGTTCAACCTTTCTGTCATACCATTCTGTTAAGGTGTCCTACGAACTGAGAAATGCCTCATTATTCCATGCTGCTCACAAAATTCCCGAAACTTTGAATTCGCATACTCTGTCCCATTGTGGGACCTAAGGCATTTTATTTTCCTTTATGTCTGATTCTCCACTTCAGTTTTCTATAGTTTAAACTTCGTAAAAGTTTTTGACTTATGACGCATGAAGCATACCCAGACCTTTCGTGAGAAGTCATCAATAAAACTCACAAAATATAAGTGCCCTCCATGTGATGCTACACTGGCTGGTCCCCAAAGATCTGTATGTACATAGTCCAGAATCTCCTCCGTCATGTGTATTGCCGTCTTGAATTATACTTTGCTCTGCTTCCCAAGGACGCAAAATTTACAGAATTCAAGCTTACACGTTTTGACGCCCTTCAACAAATCTCTCTTGTGAAGCTCCAGCATCCCACGTTCACTCATATGCCCTAACTGCATATGCCACAAGGCTGTACTTTCTGATTCAGATTCTACTGAGGCGACATCACCTACAATTATAGTCTCTATCAACTTGTAGATGCTCCCTGCTACCTTTTGTCCTTTCATTATTGTCAGAGCTCTCTTGTTGACCTTCATCACCCCGCTCACTAATTTATAATTGCAACCTATACCATCCAGTGAGCCTAGTGAAATCAAATTCTTCCTTAGATCTGATATGTATCTGACATCACATAAAGTTTTGATCACACCATCAAACATCTTTATGTTAATGTTCCCTATGCCGATGATTTTGCAAGATGCATTGTTTTCCATCAACACTGAACCAGAATCCACTATTCTATAGGTGTCAAACCACTCCTTGTTTGGAATCATGTGATATGAACATGCAGAGTCTAAAATCCATGCATCCGTTAGCTACTTCGAACTTGACATAACTGATAGCATATCTCCATTATCGCTCTCTGAATTTTTTTCAACTATGTTTGCAGACTTTGTCAAAATATCTTTGCTCTCTGTAACATGTTTCTTTATTTCTGGACAATCTCTCTTTATATTGTTGGGTCAAGGTGGACCCGCAAGAGGGGGGAGGGTGAATTGCCGCTATAAAATAAAACTAAATCTTTTGTGTGGTTTTACAAAGAATTCAGATTAGTTACAATAATTAGTTAAAACAAACATAAATCAATTAAACTAGTAAAAGGCTAAGACATAGAAATTTACTTGGTTGCAACCTAGGTAGTTGCTAATCTAAGACGACAGAAGCTCACTATCAAAATCTCCTTCTAGCAGAGAAGCCTTATATAGACTTTAAAGTACAAGATAGAAGAAAACTAAGAAATGAATTGTATGCAGTTGATGGATAAATTGAAACTGAGCTCTAGGGGTCTATTTATAGCCCCGGTGCCCGAGTGCTCAATCGCCCGAGATCCCGAGCGCTCGTATCCATACGGGCGCTCGAAAAGCTTTTGGTCAGCAGCTTGCTGACCAAATTTCAGCAGGTCTTCTTTGGGTGATTTCTGGCCAACCAGAGTTAGGCTCACCCGAACCCGACTCTAGCTTTTCGCCCCTCGAGCGTCCTTCCTTCCGAATTCTCGTCCCTCAAATGTTGCACAAGTCCTTCTCGCTCCACCGGTGTACTTTTTCGCAGCTTCCGCGTCCGTCGGATGCACCGAGCCTGTTGGCTCACTTCCTCGTGCAATTCTTCTCGTCCACTACGTCTTACGCTCGACTTCCTACGCTCTTATGTTCCTACACACTTAAACAGAGGGATCAAAATTAACATGACCTAACTTAACTTGGTTGTTCACATCAAAACTAATCAGGGCACCAACAATCTTCCCTTTTTTGATGTACATCAAACCAAGTTCATTTAGGGTTATACTAAAAGAAATAACACTAAGTATGAAAGAAATGTTTACAAATTAAAACATCATAACCTCCCCTCGAACTGAATCTACTCTCCCCCTTTGATCACAATAAAAAAAATGGGGCACATCAAAAGCTAGTAAAAATATTTTTGTAACTAATATGAATGAAATAATTTCTAAGCATTCTTTTGTTTTTTTTGTTAGTAAAAAAAATTTTCGTTGGAAAATATTTGAAAACTTTTGTGTAAGTCTAATAAATTAAATAGTCATAGATTAAAATATTTGAAAATTTTCAAAATGTGAAAAAAATTTGGAGAAAATTTCCTTAAAGTCAATAGAGAAAGAGTAGATCTAAAAAAAAAATCAGATTTGATAAAAATAATTTTCTATTAAAATTTAAAATTAAAAATCAATTTTTTTTCTATTTTATAATTTAAAATTTAAATTTTGAACGTAAAATTGTAAAAATTCAAAAAATAATCAGAAAAATCTCAAAAATTCACAGTAAGTAAAGAAAATGTTTATGTATTGAGGAAAAATATGAATATAATTTAATCAATTTAAAATTTGACTACTATTTATTTTTCAAAGATAGTAATAGTCTGTTTAAAAATATAACAAAAAAATTGTTAGCACGAAACCATATAATGACTGAAAATTAATTCAGTAAAGACATAGGAACCCAAAATAAGTTTCTATCTATGGGGTTAATTAAGAATTTTGCAGGAATATAATTCTTAGATATTTTTCTAAGTTTGCCCCTGTGATTTTTAATATACCAGTTTGGATTATCTGGATAATTGTTTTTCTTTCAACGTAAACATGTAATATCAAATTCTAGTTTTTCAACTAAATTTCTCAAACTAATATTTTCATTTTGCAGTTTATCAAAAACATCAAAAGAACATTCATTAGTTAATTTTATTTTAAATTTTTGATTCACTTTTTCTAATTTAAGATTAGTTTTAAGCACTGCTTTTATACTTGAGTACAGATGATTGTGAGGGAGGAAGCATACCGCACTTACCGAGTAACTTTCGAAAAGAGGGACTCCCCCTTCGTCGCTACTTTCTTCTGGCGTAGTTTCCCCTTTTTCAGTGCTTTCCTCTTAATGATTTGTCATTAGCGCAAGTCCAGCGTATTCTTCGGCTTTCGATTCATCAGACGAGGTTTTGTTCCAGGTGACTTTCAACGCCTTCTTCTTCTTTGACTGGTTCTTATGTCTGGGACACTGATCTTTTAGATGACCCTCCTCTTTATAGTTATAACATCGGACTGTATGCTTCTTCGGAGATCGTCTTTTACCCTGAAACATAAAAATTTATTAGCCCTTTTAAAAAAACTTTTAAGGTTTTTTACCATCTCCGCTGTATTTTTATCGTCCATTGACGACTCCTCAATCTGGTTTCTCCTCGCGTTCAGAGGTACGTTATCCGTTTTTCTGTTCTTCCTTACACACTGAGATTCATGAAGCTCTAAAATCAAAAATAGTTGTTCTAGAGTACTTACTTCAAGATCTTTTGGAATAAAATATGTGTCGATTACTAAGGTCCAATCCGAGGTTCTCGGGAAAGAATTTACTGCGTATCGTTGAGCGTCGCGACTTGATACCTTTTCTCCGAGATTCTCAAGGCTCGTGATTAGTTCTTTTACCTTAGCGTGTAGTTAAGCAACTGATAGTCCATCTTCCATTCGGAGGTTGGTAAGCTGGCTTCGTAGGATGTCTCATCGTGCCAGTTTTGCCTCCAAGGTGCCTTCGTGCAATTTTAGAAACTTTTCCCAAAGTTCATTCGTCGAGTCGTACTTTCTGATTCGATTGACATCTTGTTTGAGGAGGACAGTCAGTAGATGGAATTCCGCATGTATGTTTGCTATCGCGTCTGCTTGCTCCTTTTTGTTCTAGGAGTCAGGTTCCTTGATTTTTCCTTCGTTATCCTTCGGAGCTGAAAATTCATTTTTCATTGGTAGTAATAATTCGTAATCAGTATAAAAAATATCTTCATTTTTCTTTTCCATGCTGTGAGCTCCCCCTCAAACTTCGGTGAGTAAATCATTGGTCCAACCATTCTTTAGAATTTGTTGTAGTTGGCGGTTAATCCTTTTGTGGCGTCCTGGCTCTGATACCTCTTGTCGGGTCAAGGTGGACCGGCAAGAGGGGGGTGAATTACCGCTGTAAAACAAAACTAAATCTTTTGTGCGGTCTCACAAAGAATTCAGATTACTTACAATAATTAGTTAAAACAAATATAAACAAATTAAACTATTAAAAGGCTAAGATAGAGAAATTTACTTGGTTGCAACCTAGGTGGTTGCTAATCTAAGATGACTGAAGCTCACTATCAAAGTCTCCTTCTAGTGGAGAAGCCTTTTACAGACTTTGAAGCACAAGATAGAAGAAAACTATGAAATGAATTGTATGCAGTTGATGGATGAATTGAAACTGAGCTCTAGGAGCTTATTTATAACCCCGGACAAACTTATCCGTTTGCTGACGTTGCAGTACTGGGGCGTCCGAGTGCTCCAGACTATCGGGCGCCTGTATGCACAGGGGCGCCCGAGTGCTCAGGCGCCCGAGTACTCAAGTGCCTGAGATCCCTGGTCTGCAGCTTGCTGACCAAATTTCAGCGGGTCTTCTTTTTGTGATTTTTGGCCAACCGGAGTTAGGCTCACCCGAACTCGACTCTGACCTTTCACCCCTCAAGCGTCCTTCCTTCCAGCTTCTCCTCCCTCGGACGTTGCGCACGCCCTTCTTGCTCCACCGGTGTACTCTTCCACAGCTTCCACGTGCCTCGGATGCACCGAGCCCGTCGGCTCACTTCCCATGCAATCCTTCTCGTCCACTGCGTATTATGCTCGACTTCCTCCGCTCCTAAGTTCCTGTACACTTAGATAAAGGGATCAAAACCAACAGGACTTAACTTGGTTGATCACATCAAAACTAGTCAGGGCACCAAAATATATGACCTTTGCCTCTATACTTGTAACACATGATTACCTTCTTCCTTCTCAACTTAAAACGAGTCTTATTATTGCTGCTTGATTCATACCGAGTTTTGCTCCTACCATGCTCTTGGTTACTATTCACCACAATTCCTCCTTGAGAAACTTTGTCACTTGCTTTCTACTTCTGTTGAAAGCCCAACATAGCACCTATGACCTCCTCCAATTTGAGAGTTTCCTTTCCCCACATCAGAGTAGTAACCAAATTCTCGTATGTAGGAGATGAAGGTAGAGAATTTAACAACATCAGTGCTTTGTCTTCGTCCTCGATCTTCATATCAACCCGCTTCAGATCGCTCACAATTTGGTTGAATATGTTGATGTGCTAGCTTAGATCCGTTCCCTCTGTCATCTTCAGCTTGAATAATTTCTACTTAAGATACAGCTTGTTTGTCAATGACTTTCACATGTATCGACTTTCCAGCTTTTGCCAAACTACCACCGATGACTCTTCATCCATGACATGATACATCATATCATCCGTAAGACAAAACTTGATTGTTGCATCTTCCTTCGTCTGAAGTTCTTCCCAGTCTGATCTCTCTATACTTTTTGATTTTCTTTCTCCTAGTGTCTTCGTCATACCTTGATGCACCAATAAGTCATTGACCCTACTCTACCATAATCCGAAGTTCCCGGTTTTGTCAAACTTCACCATATTAATATTCACAGAAGACGCCCCCGACATGTTGGAAAAATCCGCCAAATCTTGCTTTGATACCAATTATTGCATAAAACGGGGGCAACAACCTCTCAACCTCTAACGTGCCACGGAAGAAGAGGAAGAGAGAAAGAGATCGCGCGGAGCAACGAGGCAAAGACACACAATAGAGAGAGAAAAATACGAGGAAGAAGTAGAAGAGGAGAAAAGAAGAAGAAAAGTTATCGTGGTTCGACGACGTACTCACTCCACAAAAAAGGCCGAAGCTTTATTAGAATTCTCTTTACACAAGAGAATACACCTTATTCTCTTGATACTAATGATGATGATACAATGGCTTATAATGATCCCTATAAATAATGTCTAAACTCAAATTCAGTAAAACCATAACAGAATTTTGTTAGGAAAAATCTTAACAAAATTCTATTAAAAAAACCTTAACAGAATTTTATTAAAAAAACCTTAATAAAATTCTGTTAGGAAAAATCTTAATAGATTTTTCTTCCATGACATCTGTTATTTAGATATGAGCCACTCGTCAACACATATCGAATTGAGTAATGTAAAGGACTACCTGGGAGAAAGATTTAAAATCGACTTGAAACTCTTTCTTAACTTTACTCCTCAGAGCTCGCTGATATTGTCCACAAATTGTTTTAAAGATGTTTTTGAATGTAGAAACCCAACAAAAAAGGCATTTATGCCTTCACTCCGTTGAGTTGTTGATATTCCAGCCCAAAATGAAGTTATGAGAAAACATGGAACTTAACAACTTCACTCTCTAAAAAGCCAAACTAACCAATCATTATTTTGCATTTCATACATTTTAAGCATGGAAAACCAACCCTGATCGAACTCATATGCATTTTGTGATCCATAAATCAATTCTTGTACATACGGGAGTGAGTGTGGAAGCGCAAAAAAGAGAGAAGGTCAAAGGTGACTATTGATGGTGGCGTTACTGAGAGAGAAAATGAAAAAAAAAAAATGGAAAGAATATGCAGTGCCGGCTCAAGGCATAGGTCATTAAGGCTAATATCTAGGGCCTTTAATTTATTGGGGTCATTAATTTTATAAAATATTAAATACCATCATTTTTATAAAATATCAGCATCCATTATTAACTTCTATTACCATTTATTTCCTTATTAATTTGTTTCCTTATTAATTATATTTCCTTCCCCAATTGCATTCTTTCGCATTTAATTATATTCTCTTATCAATTAAATGTATTTAATTACATTATCTTCCATCATTTTAAATAAAATTTTATTACTTTTTTATTTTATTTTTAAAATATTTTTTGCAACTTGATGAAATCCTAATATATCAGTAATTCTGTATTGTTTTCATTCTGCTGTTTTTTTTTCTGATCTTCTCCTTCAAACCCTTTGGTGATATTCTCAAAGAAAGACAGGATGCCCTACTTCTTTGCTGGTAATATTTTTTCCTCGCTCATTTATTTTTCCTTTATAAGAAATAAAAACTTGAATAAGAACTTTTTTTTCTATACAAATGCAAACTAGAATACTAGTTATTTAAAATATCAAAATATTATAAAAGTTGATATTTATTTATATTATATTTGTGGAAGTAATAATCAATATCATCAATTTGAAATTATACAGTATAAATTATTTTTTAATTTTAAGTAATTTTATTTTGATACATAGATTTATATTATCTTTTTTATTATTATTATTTGAGTATTAAATATGTCTGCTAAAAAAAATATAATTCTAGATATAAAAAGTATAAAAAAATAAAAGAGTTTATTTAATCTCAAAATGATGAATTTGATAGATTTATTATTAACATTTAAAATTAAAACTCAGAAAATAATATAATTAAAAACTTAAATGAAAAATCAATTAAAATTTTAATTTAGTAATTTTATCATTTGAAAAAAAATCTTATTAAAACTTGAATATAAAATTTTAATCAATATTTTTATATCTCATAAAGTTAGAAAACTAAATTTTATAGAAAAAATATTTTTAAAAATTAATATTTTTTTAAAAAAAATTAAACTCATCATTCATGAAAAGAGGAAGAAATTTTTTTAAAAAATATTCAAGACATAATTATTTTTTTTCCCCCATCCAGGACCCAAGTAAGACGCGCGGCTCTGAAAAGAGCAATGATAGGGAGAGTGAAAATGAAAGAGTGAAAATCATAGTGAATGATGTGACATAACGTGACACTTTACATGCACACGTACGATTATCGCTTAGACACTATCGGCAGCCTTCGGCCGCTGTCCCGAATCAAACTATACCCTGGGGGGCACGGTGAATCTGTCGAAGATCGTACATATAAGGTGTCACGTCATTCACTATGATTTTCACTCTTTCAATCTTTATTCCTATGAAAATAGATGCTTTGGAAGGTACGGTGAGGAGAGAGAATGTCGTATGAAAAATTTGTTAAAGTACAGTTGGCGGGATTTTGAAGAGGTTATTTATAATTTATTAATTTAGAGTGTAATATTATTTGTACATTAAGCATTATGAAGAAAAAAATTTAAGTAAAATCTCATAGAATAATATTACATTGCAATTATAACGATCTCCGATAGATTAACGATGCCCCCTAAGATATAGTTTGAGTCGGGATGACGGTTGAAGATCACCGACGATGTCTAGATGACAATTAGACATGTACATATTGACTGCCACATCATTTCTTGATTTTTTTTAAAATTTTTCTTTAACCGTATCATGTTCGTTTTTGAAAATTGTGATGATACCTCACAATTCCTATAAATATAAACACCTCGTTCTTTTTGTACTTTAAATTGGTCTTTGGTCTTCTTTATGTTTTTCCCACTTATAAGAGTTTCGAAATATTGAAAATTCATCATGTATAAAAACTAATATTGTTTAATCTTATTCTACGATAAATGTTGTTCTATCTTTAAAAATGTTGAAAATATAAATGAAAAAAAAAACTTCCAATGCGTACGAGAGTTTAATTTTACATTGAGAGGTTCATGCTACGAAGGCTGATTTAAATAGAATCACAATTGCGAACGTTATTAGCAAGCCCCACCAAACCCTCTACACCCAGCTCAGCAAGTGGGCCATGTTTATTGACGTTTCACCACGTGGACATCGCATTCGACATTGTGTTTCGACCGTTTTAAGGCTACGTTTGGTAGGGGGTAATGTAATCGGATCTGTAATGTAATCAAGTTTGTAATGTAATGTAATGTAATCTTGGTTACATTGTTATGTTTGGTAATGAGTTGTATGTAATCTTTGATAATCATTACAAGTTGGATTCCTTTGTTTGGTGAGAGATAATCTATCCTGTAATGTAATCACGATTGGCGACCGCCGCCGGGCGGCCGGCGACCGCCGCCGGGCGGCCGGCGACCGCCGCCGGGCGGCCGGCGACCGCCGCCGGGCGGCCGGCGACCGCCGCCGGGCGGCCGGCGACCGCCGCCGGGCGGCCGGCGACCGCCGCCGGGCGGACCGTCGCCGGGCGGACCGCCGCCGGGCGGACCGCCGCCGGGCGGACCGCCGCCGGGCGGACCGCCGCCGGGCGGACCGCCGCCGGGCGGACCGCCGCCGGGCGTCCGGCGATCGCCGCCGGCCGGCCGGCGATGCCGCCGGCCGGCCGGCGATGCCGCCGGCCGGCCGCGCGACCGCCGCCGGCCGGCCGCGCGACCGCCGCCGGCCGGCCGCGCGACCGCCGCCGGCCGGCCGCGCGACCGCCGCCGGCCGGCCGCGCGACCGCCGCCGGCCGGCCGCGCGACCGCCGCCGGCCGGCCGCGCGACCGCCGCCGGCTGGCCGGCGACCGCCGCCGGCCGGCGACCGACGGCCGGCGACCGACGGCCGGCGACCGGCGGCGACGGCCGGCGACCGGCGACCGGCGGCGACTGCCGGTCGGGCGGCGACGGCCGGCGGCCGGCCGGCGACCGCCACCGGCCGCCGGCGGCCAGCGGCATCGGCCGGTCGGCGACCGACGACTTTACAACCCGTAATGTAATCCAAATTACGGAGGTTTTGGTTTGTAATCTAGATTACAAATCATGAACCTCTTTTGTAATCGAGATTACATTACATTACAATTTTAAAGTTATTCTAAATAAAAGAATCCAACTTGTAAGTAATCTAGATTACATTACAGGGTGGATTACACCCTACCAAACGCAGCCTAAGTAAAGAGGTAGACGCGATCTGAGTGTATAGTTTGTTATTAAACATTCTAAATTTAATACAATGAACAATATTTATGGGAGATATTAAATTTTATAATAATAAATGTGGTGCTTTTTAAGATTCAAATCTTGTTTTCATCCACTAATAAAAAAAATTATTTGGAATTCTCAATAATTGTCAAAAAGTAAAAAAAATATAGAAGTCAAAGCAAGCTTCACAAAAACATGGTCTAGGGAGATTGTAATTTTACAAGAAACATTTATTCTGTCAGACTTTAAATGGATTTAAAAAATATTTTAGCCAGGTCTTTTTGTCCCTCTTGTCGCGCCACAATTTCACCTCCTCCTTCGCCGATCGTTCGCTCCTATCTCCCTCACTTTCTCTGATCGATCGCTTCTTCCCTGAGATGGATCGATCGACGAAGAAGCTTAAAGGACGATTCGGTGAACGTGTCGAGAGATAGAAAACTAGGGATTCAATCCGAGAAGGCTTTTAAATTGAATCGTGTCGTTGTTATGCTAGTCTTATATCAATTGGATGTTGCGAGAGGATGAAGTCTAGAGAATCACATGCAATGCACGTGCACAATCTCTCTTTCCTTAGAATTACAAAATATTTATCTTAACCCTTAAATTAATAATTAAGAAAAGAAAAGAACATAAGGGTCACAATTAATGTCCAACTCAATAGAATTTTTTATCATTACATAACGCTCGTCTTTATGATTTTTAAAAGTAAATACAAGAAAATAACTTAGAAAATCACCCCACACGAAGTAGAACAAACTGGAGACATTCCCTAGCTTATTTACTTGCAACAGAACAATGCAAGTAATGTGGTGAAGTGAAGGACATGGGCTGCCAGCATGAATTAGTAATGTGGTGAAGTGAAGGACATACCTGGCTCTGTAGTTTGGGACAGGCTTCAATAATCAGATTTCTCAGTCGCTCCTTGACCTTCAATCCCTCTGGAATGAAGAACATCGCTGGACAACCATATACGCACAGCGACTCTAAACGTGACTGTTCAAGCCAAATTGGCAAAGCCTCTAATTTGTTGTAATTTATTATTGCCAATTTCCGTAGGTTGGGGATCTTCGTTAAACCATCTGGTAGACTCCTCAATTCCTGGCACCCAACTATCTGCAATATATTGATTCCTCCAAGGTTCTCCCAACCTTTGAATTTAGAAGTAGGCATTAGCATTTCATTGCTCAAGCACAGTTTGAATGTGAGATAGTGTCTTTCTAGAAAATGATGTCGAAATCGCACACGCAATTCTCTGAGATTTGGGCACTGAATTAGGGTCACTTCCTTAAGTTTTTCAAAAAAGGATCTAAGAGCTTTTGGTCGGTCCCACTCCTCTAGCCTGGGCATATTAGAGAATGTGAGTCTCTTCAACCGAAGAAATAGAGGTGGAATATCCCCATAGAAGTCATCATCTATTACTCTGACTGAATCAAAACCACTTATTGCAACCTCCTCAAGCTTGTGTAGGTGTCCAAGTGGTGGTAGTCTCTCACATCTCTTGAGATTAACTAGATGAACTGTAGTCAGTTTACTCAGAACAGAATCTCTGCCCTTGATCAACCAACTTGGGAGTTTGTTGCTCATGTATGAAACGATCCGCAAGACCTTCAACTCTTCTAGGTTACGGTGGAAGCCTTGGGTCAGCTGCAGTGTGGACTCGGAAGTTCCTTCGGCAACCAAATCATTCCACCATTCCCAATGCAGCATCAACTCATTTACATGTTGATTCTCATGCAAAATAGTGCGTGCACTAATATCCTTTTCCTCTACTTCTGTTGATACTAATCTTTTGAGGTGTTGTATATGCAGGGATTCAAGATTTGTAAGAGCTTGCAACTCTGACAATATGCCATTTCCAAGATCATCCATGCCATCATATCCCCACAGCACTTCCAAGTTTGTCAATTGCCTAATTCCACCCGGCATTCTAGTCAATGATGCACATCCCAACATGCTAAGTTGTGCCAAGTTCTTCATGTTGCTCAAATCATCAGGCAACTTCGAAAGCCAACAACAACCTCTAACATCTAATTCTTTCAAATTCACAAGGCGAGTGATTGAATCCGGCAACTTCTGAATCCTCAGGCAGTATGATAGTTTCAAAATCTGTAATTTTCTAAGCTTGTGAATTCGTCTTGGAAGCTCCTTAAGTTTTTTGCAAAGCGAGAAAATTAAAACACACAAATTACTGAGGTTGCAGAGGGATTCAGGCATGTTTCTATCTTGTTCTCCCCGAGATTGAGGTATCTCAAGCAATGCAATGTGCAAACTGAACTAGGGAGGTCTTCAATCATGATGGCTCTCATATGTAACGTACCTAAATACCTGAGATTTAAAAAATACCTTCAAGTATCTTCATCTCTATTTGACTAATAGGCTTCTTTTTCTCTTCCCTATGCAAAGCCAAACTTCTCAGCTTGTTGGCTATCCCAGCCTTTTCAATGGCTTTTTTAGATTTTAAATATTTTTAGAATCCATAAGTAAATGCAGATGGCGGCATTGTGGTGGGATACTTGAATCTTCGCCAACCTTCATTCTAAAAAAGCATAGATCTAAATTGAACTTCGATGGCATGTAGTTAAAATCCCTCTTTAGCCTTGTATTTGTTAGAATGCCTTCAGCAACCAACATATAGATCACATCTTCTTTACCGTCACTTTCATTTGAAGATCCTTCAAACAATAACTTGTGAAGAGATCTTCGTGTCTCCTCGATTGACCAAAAAAAAACTTGTATGGGAAATTATCTAAATATAGCTGATTAGCTAGTTCTTGCCACTGACTCCTATCTCTCCACCTAAACATGAGGCCCATACACTTTGCTGTTAGACAATGCTGACTATATTTCTTAGCAAGTGGAATTAGAAAATCAGTAGCAGGAGAAGCCTTTTCTTTGTGATTGTTATTACCTTCAATTGGATGGACAGATGTTGCATACCTTAAAAATATTCTTACCCATGCATTATCGGGCAGCTGATTTATGTTGTATTCCTTTTCGCGAAAAATATAGTCAGAATAAGTATACCCAGCGAGGATGACTTTGCTTCTGGGTGCACCACAATGAAGGAGATTCAGCTCAAGCTCCTTCCATTTGTGTTTCAAAGCATCACTTACATAAACGTCATTCAAGATGAGCAAGTATCTATCTCCGCGAAGATGTTCATTGATAAGTGGCCAACAATTGATGTCCCCACATGGCTTCCCGGTCAATGATCTTGCAATTTCTTTGGCGATCATGTTGCTGTTGAAACCGCTAAAAGATGAAGCAGCCAACCATATTCGATGTTGGAAATGTTGGCGCACCCAAGAGTGATGGTAGATTTTACGAGCCATAGTTGTCTTCCCAGATAATTCATTACCTGTTATGGCAACAATGAAGGGGACATTTCCCCCTTCGTCACATCGTTGTCGTCGAAGGAGCTCTATGATTTGGTCTTCATCTTCATCTCTTCCTATCACCTCCTCATTTAGAATAGTAGCATAGTCATCATGGCTTGGATCCATGGAATCCATCATCTCCACCCAGAGGCCAAAAGCAGTCCCCCTCTTGACTAGGTAATTCAACAAGCAAGCCGTCTCTTTGAGATCTTGTAGGATGGACCGGCAGCTGCTCCTCGATCGGATGTTGTTGTTGACCAAGGGATGTAAGAAGTTGCTCATCTTCCTCTTCTTTTCTGCTTCTTCTTCGCTCGGCTCCCAGTAGTCCAGGATCCTATTGAGTAGGCTGTTCACATCCTCAACGGCCACACACCCACATCCTTCATCCACTCTGCCACATCAGGTTGCTCGAGCGCGGCACAATTACCATCCATGAGGAAGGAATTGATGGCCCAAAGGTTGTCTCGAATCATCTCCAAGTGATTTGAGATGTGGAATGCCTTCCCTTGTGCCACCATCTCGGGCGCCGACAGGATCTTCGTCACTATGTGCCTCAATTGCGATCCCCACTGCCATAAATGTATTCATGCTTATGCGCCTAACTATAACTTCCGTCTCCATAGATATCTTGCTAGTTGCTTTGGATGGATGCACAGTGCTAACTCTCTAGTTAGCTATTTTCGAGTTTCTTCTCTTCTTCTTTGTATATGTATGTGCTAAGCATTCAAGTAAAGGTCCCAAGGTAGTCTAAATCTTTAGGTTCTCTCATTGTTATTTAATTACATTGACGCTCGCCAACATATCAATTGATTCACAGCAAGTCTGCATGTATGCGTTACTTGCACAAGCTTGAATGTTTCTACAAAGTTGTGTCAACAATATCTAATTGTTTTCCACAACTTCAATTCTCTCATGACAGCAATGCTCGATGCTTGATCTAATCTAACCAATAATATATAATTAAGGCCATGAAGTGGTAGGTGGTGGTGTAAGTTTTGCCGACTTGGATAACGTGAAAAGTCCTCTCACATGCCCCAACAAATTAACAATACACTTGATTAAAATAACAATGAGACGCCCCTTTACCCCCACTTGCAAGTTGCAACTACACGTTATGCGAATACTAAAAAAATCATTAAAATAAATTATTGAATGCCAAACTAATTCATGTAGAATAAAAAGAAACTTGAATGATACTTTAGAAAGATTGAGATTGATCCATTGAATCATTATTTGTTATAAATAACGTGTAAGATTATACATCATTGAGCAAATTAAGCAAGAGCTTAGCTTGAAACCACTTCGTACATTGCCAAATAGAACTTTGCTTATTTAAATATCAATAAAAGATCATAGATTTCAATGTTAAACGTAATAAGAAGTTTAAGACAAAATGCAAACAAAACGTAGGACGTAATAAGAAATAGGGTAAATCAAGTTCCACTAATGGCATTCCATTCGACGAAGACTTTGAAGATATATTAGATGTTTATTTGGAGAACCAAATGTGACATCTCTAGCCTTCAAGTTACGGTATGATGATAAGAGATGAGACGAATTTCTAAACAATAAAAGTTTGATTCTCACGTAGGACATCTCATAGGTCTACAGTGCTCGAATCACTCATGATGTCGGGTCGTCGGCTAGGACCCATTTACATCTTCGGATTTATTTTGATGGTTAGTGAAAAGCTTTTGTAGGATTAGACTGATCGCCTCTATAAAATTAATCGATTCCAAGAGTTAAATACATGTGATCCGGGAGGTAATCAGAGAGCGCTACATCGATAAGGGAGGTTAGTAGTCCTACTAAGGTGGCGTTAAAGTCAAGAGAAAATCGAGCCAACCCAATTCTTGGGCGGCCTCGACTCCCTGGCGCCGAGACTCTTGGGCGCCCCGACTTCGTAGCATCTAGAGTCGTCAATTTGGGTTGGGTCCGTCGGGTTTATTTATCCTGCCAAATAATTTAAGTGGGTTGAGTTGAAATTTTATCAGCTCAAGCCCATAGCGAGCCGACCCTCTTAGGTTCGTGACCCGTGCGGGTCGGCCCGTGATGAGCTTAGGTTGGCATGAGGGTTGATAAACCATGTAAGCCATGTTTTTTTAATCAATTTATTATCTTTTTTTTATAATTTTGAAATAAAAATTATACTTTTCATCAAATATGAGTACTCGTTTGTCTATTTATATTTAAAATATATGTTTTTGGATATATTTGATTGATGAAACCTTTCTGAAGTATAACATTAAAGATATGACAATTTACCAAAGGGCGTACCTAAGAATTGAAAATTACCAATTCCGTATCATAGTTTCTATTTTACCAAAGGGCGCAGGCCTTTATGTGAACTTCCTCTTATGCCCCTCTTCTAACTACTGTCTTTCTCTTTCTCTCTCTCAGTAACAAATTTGAGACGTCCGTGCACATGCTTGTTCAGATTTTTATTTTAAAATAATATATTATGGAATCGGCGCTAAAAATGAACGGTAAAAACTAAAAAAATATTTCAGTTTTCAAACTTGATTAATATATAAATATTTTTTAATATTTCAACCGATTCGTTAAAACTTTGATTAATATATAAATATTTTTCAAGTAAAAACGTAAGGTAAATGATTTTTTTAAATTTGATTAATATTAACTAATATATTTAATAATATTTAATAAATATATTAATATATAAATTTTTTTTTAAAAAAACGTAAACTGTGGGCCTGAAATGTTTTATTTCAGGCCCACGTTGGGCCTGAAATGTTTTGATTTCAGGTCCGACGTGTAATCAAATTTTTTTTCTATTTTAAAAATATATTAATATATAAAAAAACGTATCAAAACACTTAATTTCAGATTCAAACGCAGGGTCTGATGTCATCCCAAGAGGGTCTGAAGTTAAATAACTTCAGATCCTATAAATAATTAATTTAATAAATAATAATTAAATATAAAAAATATTTTTTAAATTAAAAAATTTTCAGTGCCCTGGGACTTGAAGTCATTCGACTTCAGGCCCAAGGAGGGCCTGAAGTCATGAGACTTCAGGCCCTCCATCAATGATATAAAAATATATATAAAATTTTTTATAAAAAAGTTTAATATATAATTACATATTATATAGGAGTGGTTTAGGTATATCAGTGAGTTTGGGTGTCGAAACATCTAATAGGAGTGGTCTAGGAGATGAGATTTTGGGTGCCGAAACAGCAAGATTAGAGGTTTGAGCAAAACTCACTGATATACCTAAACCACTCCTATAGCATTGGTGATACAGCAAGATTAGAGGTTTCGGCACCCAAAATCTCATCTCCTAGCTCAACCCTGTCTACTGATATAGGGTTTTCAGAATTCCAAATATGGTAGGTCCATCAGTGAGTTTTGAGCAAAACTCACTGATATACCTAAACTACTCCTATAGCATTGGTGATATAGCAAGATTAGAGGTTTCGGCACCCAAAATCTCATCTCCTAGCTCAACCCTGTCTACTGATATAGAGTTTTCAGAATTCCAAATATGGTAGGTCCATCAGTGAGTTTTGCTCAAAACTCACTGATATACCTAAACCACTCCTATAGCATTGGTGATACAGCAAGATTAGAGGTTTCGACACCCAAAATCTCATCTCCTAGCTCAACCCTGTCTACTGATATAGAGTTTTCAAAATTCCAAATATGGTAGGTCCATCAGTGAGTTTTGCTCAAAACTCACTGATATACCTAAACCACTCCTATAGCATTGGTGATACAGCAAGATTAGAGGTTTCGGCACCTAAAATCTTATCTCCTAGCTCAACCTTATCTACTGATATAGGGTTTTCAGAATTCCAAATATGGTAGGTCCATCAGTGAGTTTTGCTCAAAACTCACGTATATACCTAAACCACTCCTATAGCATTGGTGATACAGCAAGATTATATGTTTCGGCACCCAAAATCTCATCTCCTAGATCACTCCTATTAGATGTTTCGACACACAAACTCACTGATATACCTAAACCATTCCTATATAATATGTAATTATATATTAAACTTTTTTATAAATTTTTTTTTAATATATTTTTATATCATTGATGGAGCTTCAGGCCCTCCTTGGGCCTGAAGTCGGATGACTTCAGGTCCCAGGGCACTGAAAATTTTTAATTTTAAAAATATTTTTTATATTTAATTATTTTTTATTAAATTAATTATTTATAGGATCTGAAGTTATTTGACTTCAGACCCTCCTGGGATGACTTCAGGCCCTGCGTTTGAATCTGAAATTAAGTGTTTGATACGTTTTTTAATATATTAATATATTTTTAAAATAGAAAAAAAATTTGAGTCCACGTCAGACTTGAAATCAAAAGATTTCAGGCCTAACGTGGGCCTGAAACAAAACATTTCAGGCCCACACTGGGCCTGAAATAAAACATTTCAGGCCCAACGTGAGCCTGAAATAAAACATTTCAGGCCCAGCGTGGGTCTGAAATGTTTTATTTCAGGCCCACAGTTTACGTTTTTTTAAAAATTATTTTATATATTAATATATTTATTAAATATTATTAAATATATTAGTTAATATTAATCAAATTTAAAAAAATCATTTACCTTACGTTTTTACTTGAAAAATATTTATATATTAATCAAAGTTTTATCGAATCGGCTAAAATATTAAAAAATGCTTATATATTAATCAAGTTTAAAAACTGAAATATTTTTTTAGTTTTTACCTTTCGTTTTTAGCGCCGATTCCATAATATATTATTTTAAAATAAAAGTCTGAACAAGCATGTGCACGGACGTCTCGAAATTTGTTTCTGAGAGAGAGAAAGAGAAAGACAGTAATTAGAAGAGGGGTATAAGAGGAAGTTCACATAAAGGCCTGCGCCCTTTGGTAAAATAGAAACTATGATACGGAATTGGTAATTTCCAATTCTTAGGTACGCCCTTTGGTAAATTGCCGTTAAAGATATGATTTTTTTTTAATTTTTTTAAATTTTAATAAGCCCGCGGGTTGTCCTGCCTAACCCACAGCCTGCCTTAGATTAGGTTGGGTTGGGAATCTCTCAACCCACCAAATGATAGGTTGGCCCACCCTAACCCAATGGTTGGCCCACTAGGGCCGACCTATCCCGCCACGGATTGACCCGTCTGACAGCTCTACTAGCACCCCCGATTCCTTGGCACCCCCATTTCTTGGGTGCCCCAATTCCTTGGTGCTCCAGTATCCTTGGCATCCCTATTTTCTCGATACACCAACTCCTTGGCTGTCACGCCCCGAGACCCCAAGAGCCGCTGGTCCAATAGAAAATTGGACAACACCTCCCCTGTCCGGCGGACAACTTACACATACATACATCATCATAAATCACGTCCACGTAGTTTAAATGGCCTCAGGCCTCAAATCAAGACCGAATATGAAATAAAACTGGGTAACCATACCTGACTGCGGACCGACCCGACTTACGACAAAAACACAAGGCATAAAGGTCTCACAAAAGTACAACTATACTGCCGTATAGTATGACTAAAACCCAACACCAACACAACAGCGGAAGAAAAACATAGAAAGTACTACCAACAGAAATAGACGAAAAATCCGAAGACATCTCGACGAGTACGCGAACTGGGGCAGGCTATCGGGCACGCTCCAGTCAATCATCCTAAAAAAAAACAAGGAGCTGCGGGATGAGTCATAGAACTCAGCAGAACATCTCTTTATATATATACAAGATATTCTAAAATAGCAACAGGGTAATAGACTACCGAAATAAACAAGTATGGGCAGTAATTAGAACAACTGCATAAGAACAATAAGAACTACCATACCAACATAGCAAAGTCGCCAAGACTAGACATGCGGGTCTCCTGTAAATACATGTCAATCATATGAAGCGCCAAGTGAAATCAAGCACAAGGACATAATAAGCGAATAAACAAGATGCAATGACATGGTCACCCCTGCCGTCAGTCAGACATCGTCACCTATGTACGGGAGGAAGCTGAGCGGAGGCCACCCTCCGACGTAGGGCTGCGACTGCCGTCCATACTCTGCCATCACTACTCCTGAGCGATCGAGTAGACGGAATGCTGCCGGTGTAACACCCCTACTCAATGGCCTATCCCAGCGAGGTAATCCATCAGCCTAAGGCCATCTGTGGTGGACATCTCTGTCTAAGTGCTACTCCTACCCCATGTATATAAATGGGGGAGAGATCTCGCCCTCTCATCTCTTGGTATATGGGCTACTCAAGGAGGGACATCTGCCTGCTACCACACTCCGATTCACTACCCCATGAGTGCATGAGCGGAGCAGCACAGAGCACTCTACCCATACTCCATCAACCACTAACCCGTGAGTGGCCGTATGGGTAGGTCAGTATGACTGTCGACCTAGCTCACCCAAAAGGGGCCCCTGCTCAACAGTGATGCACAGTGCAGTATAATGCATAACAACGGTCAAATAGCATCCACTATCTAGTCCACCTATATCAACATGATATGCAAGGATCGTGGAACATGCACCATATCCTAAATCCTACATGTATAGGTATCACATATCAGTTGTGGCACAACCAGCATCGACAAAACAAATATAATAGTCATGCCACCATTCTATTACTCTATTGCTACACCACATATCAAATATATATATATCTGTGACAATTCTAAAAGAAGAGTCAGAGATACCCGCCTCCGAGATAGTAGAAATCTGTGCGACGAGAGTCCCTCGTCTAAAATAATATCCGCGGCGCAAGGAACTAAGTCAATGCCCTGCATATAAAGAAATATAATCGTTTAGCTATGTTTACTTACGATACCTAGCCAAATGGATGTTTTGATTTATTTAGAATCTACCATTAACTCTTTATAAGACCTATGGTTTAATCCCCAAATACCAAAACAGGATCTGAGACAAAACAACACTAACCCCTTCTAATCCAAAGATTAAACCAGGGACGCAGGACAAATCGCCTAATCCGAGATCAAGGAAAAACAAATAACAATCCAATCAAAACAGCCGCAGGAACTTACGAACTGATCACAACTCCCATTTATGAACTGATCAAAACTAATCACCAACAAGAACAACACCAACCCAAATCTGAACAACACCTGAAAATTTAAAGCCTAAACCATCACAGGACCCACGGCCAAGCACAGGGACACAACCAATAGACCAAGATCTGATTCAACAGACCACGAACAGTAAGATCAAAAGAAATCAGCCATGATCGATCAGCAGAAATCAAATCAAAAAACAACAACCGAATATGGGTTCAACAACCTGGCTGATCAGGAAAACAATCGAGATCCAAAACCTCTTGCTCAGCAACTGATCAACAAACAGACAGAGAATTCATTTCGAATTCAGGAAAACGCAAGGAAAACACTTCAATTCAATCATCAGAGTCTGATCCCCAACCAAAATAGGGTTTACCTCAGATGTCACACTCGCCTCCTCTGATCAGATTGCTCGAGAAGTGAAATCACCCGATTCGCCGTGCCCTAGATCCCAAGAACCGACTTCAGAAGCCGCTGACCCGAGCCCTAGATTTCACTTCCAAAGCAATGAGCAAGATCGCCGTAGAGGTAGAGCAGATCAGGGTGCTCTGATTGCTGCGGCCGCCCTTCCCTCGCGTGCGCTCGACGAAGAAGAAGAAGGAGAGTCGGAAGGCAAAAAGGAAAGGAAACGATCAAGGAAAGAGGTCCGGCTGTTTTGGCAAAGAAATCAGGCCTTTTAAAGGATTCGGCCGCAAAGTTTGGAAAGGGATCGAAAATTAAAAGAGAACGGAAATTAATAAATTGAAGGAGGAATTCAAGAAAATTAAAGGAGAATTCAAACTATATTTTGGCCAAAATTATGACCCCTGCTCTCCCTGCTCATCCCTCCCCTTGTTCTTCCCAAAATTTCTCCCCCAGGAAATATCCCTTCCAAATTTCCAACAAAAGTTTGACCTTCCTGCCCCTAAATCTTTTCGTATTTTAACATTGGCGCTCCTGACTCATTGGCACCTTGACTCCTTGGTGCTCACGTCTCCTTGGCGCCCCCATCTCCTTGGTGCCCTGACTTCCTAGTGCCCTCGTCTCCTTAGGCGCCCTAACTCCTTGGCAGCCTTGACTTGGGATTTTGAACTATTTAAGGAAGAGGATAACATTCGCATGGAGGATGATTAAGAAAATAGATCAATATGGGATGGGTATATACGTGTTTCGGTTAGTTTCAATTATATTGGAGGATTATGGGATGAAATGGGGTAATACGATTAATTAAGTTTAACCTTGATTACATTGTTTAATTAAAGTAATAGTTGGTTAATTAATCAAAATTAGTTAGATTAATTGAATGTTATTTTAATTAATCTTAATTAATATGATAATGAGATCTTGATGGGTTGGTGTAGAACAAAGGTTGGATAATCTTATCTTAGTATGATATGTAATTGAGTTTGATTGGACTTGATTAATAAGTTGGATAATGTGACTAGACATTAGATTATTTGAATTGTTAATTAATTAATGAGTGAATTAATTAATTAATGGAGGAGTAATTAGGTTACTTCTTGATTTATTGGGGGTGGATACTAATATTGAATTGAATTAGATTTATGAATTCACCGATGAAAACGTGGATTAAATGTTGTTCTTATTATAATAAAAAGTTGAGATTAATTAAGAAGATAATTAATTAATTAATATAGTAATTAATCAATTAATAGGATAATACATGATTTATAGATCCTTAATTTTGCCTTGTATCATGTGCTTTTAGGATTCAGGTTTGATGTGATCTCTCAAACTTGAAGACTATTAGGCTACGTTTGATAGGGGTAATGTAATCCAGTCTGTAATGTAATCAAGTATGTAATGTAATGTAATGTAATCTTGATTACATTGTTATGTTTGATAATGAGTTGTATGTAATCTTTGATAACCATTACAAGTTAGATTCTTTTGTTTGGTGAGGGGCAATCCATCCTGTAATGTAATCAAGATTGACGACCGACGACCGTCGCCGGGCGGCCGGTGACCATTGACCGGCCGGCGGTCGCCGGCGGCCGACGGTCGCCGGCGGCCGACGGTCGCCGGCAACCGGCGGGGGCCGGCCGGTGGTGGTCGCCGGCGGCCAGTCGGCGGTGGTCGTCGGCGGCCGGCCGGCTGTTGTCACCGGCGGTGGTCGCCGGCGGCCGGTCGGCTGTGGTCGCTGGCGGCCGGCCGGCGGTGGTCGCCGACGGCCGGCCGGCGGTGGTCGTCGGCGGCCGACCGGCAGTCGGCCGGCGGCCGGCCGGCAGTGGTCGCCGGCGGCCGGCCGGCGGTGGTCACCGGCGGCGACCAACGACTGTCACCGCCCGACCGACGACCGTCGCCGTCCAACCGACGACTTTACAAGCTGTAATGTAATCTAGATTACGGAGGTTTTGGTTTGTAATCCAGATTACAAATCATCAACCTCTTTTATAATCGAGATTACATTACATTACAATCTTAAAGTGATTCCAAACAAAGGAATCCAACTTGTAATATAATCTCAATTACATTACAGGATGGATTACACCCTACCAAACGCAGCCTTAGAACAATCTATATTAAAGGTGGATATTTTTTCCTTCGTCTCTGTAATTTATTTATCTTAATGCATGAAATCTTATTTACAGATTAGGTTAATTTACCTTGACTCTACTCATATTTTAT
This sequence comes from Boesenbergia rotunda, assembly GCA_024364735.1. Taxonomy (NCBI): domain Eukaryota; kingdom Viridiplantae; phylum Streptophyta; class Magnoliopsida; order Zingiberales; family Zingiberaceae; genus Boesenbergia; species Boesenbergia rotunda. Next base: position 574,838 of record JAGFNQ010007444.1, read on the forward strand.
CACGTGTTTGATACTTACGTGCTTGATGTTAGAGATGATTTATTCATGTTCATACAGTCTTAACTTTGATTTTCATACACTATAGTGTGCACCTTGATATGATGTTCATACAGTCTTAACTTTGATTTTCATACACTATAGTGTGCACCTTGATATGATGTATATGGTAGAAGTGATTATGTTGATTATGCATATGTCGTGTTGTACCTACGTGTGTAACGTATACTATAGGGGTTATGCTTTATGGCTCTGTACATGTTGTACTTGTACCCCCGAGTATGGTGTGTATTATAGGGGTTATCCTGTTGACTGTCTATATTTTGTAGGATATACACGTGTGGTGTAAACTATTGGTGATATCAATGATGGTATGTAATGTATAGTGGATATTGTTGGGATAATCTATGGTTCAAAATAATCATATGTTTTGATGTTTGGACAAAATGTTTAAGTTAGGTTCATTTTTGTGTTTAATATGTATATTTGAGTATGCAGATTTATAGGATATACATGGACATAGATGGACAGCTTCGGATCCGGTGAAGGATATCATGGGGAGACGAGCCGTGGGCTTGCATGCATCTGAGGGACCGTGGACAAAGTAGGAACGATGAACCGAGGAAAGCGCACTTCGAGACATACGCGAAGGATGACATGGGAAGACGAGCCGTGGGCTTGCATGCATCTGAGGGATGAGAGCCAAAGTCGAAGAAGGCTTGAATGTAACAGGTCGAGGCTGTTGAATGAAGGGTCAACTGAGTTGTGAGTGTTCGAGTGCTAAGAGAATTATACTCGGGAAGAGAAATCCTAGATTTAAGGGTGGATCATTTGACTGATGAAGTACACAGAAAAATCAGTTGACTGATCTTTACTAGAGGGGCCAAAGTTAAAGGCTTTTTAAAAAGAAACATTAGAAAATAATATATAATTAAATATATTTCTAGATAAAAACGAAAATGTCAATAAATATGAAGGGTGCATAGAAACAAAGAAGCTGGCTTTATTGGGCCGGTTCTGACGGTCTTGCGACGGCCCATTTGAGTAAATACAATCAGTTGGGCCACGTTAGCCACGTTGGAACATCTGATGTCACCCGGTAAAAGTAAAGTTGGCCAATTTACAACCAGACGAACTTGTAAAGTTGGTCAATTTAAACGTTAGGACGGTTCGATGCCTCTCCTTGGATCCGGAAGGCTTTGAACTTCGGAGATGGGCGCCGTCGAGGACGAACTCGGGAGCTACACGATCATCAAGGAAGGGCAACACCGTCTTCTTCAAAAGGCTGACATTTTAAAATAAGTACATGGATATATAAATATGCTTTAAATGGAAAGTCCTCATATTTAAGTCATACAATTAAAGAATTTCACCTCCACAATTGATATAAACTCTACAATCCTCACTCACACCATCATGTGGACACACATGGACACATGCCGGCCATTCAATCAATGATCATAATTTACAATCACACCCACAATCTCTAGACAGAAGCTATGGTAGAGTAGTAGAGTGCTAGAGTGTTTAGTAGTTATCTTAAATATTTACAGTTTGATTTTTAATTATGATATATTTATAGGAATTTTTTCTTTAAATGGGGTGCGAATCTTGGGATGCTGAGTTTCTAGACCGCCCACCGCGAGTGCTTCCCGATTTACCTTGGCGGCCGGTCCGTGGGGCGGGGCCAATCGCCTGAGGTTGGAAAAACCTCATTAATCATTTTTCTAAACATAAGTTATGACTCTCGAGGCTATGGTGTAGCGGAAGGGCGACTAGTTGTTATCTTAGATATTCACGGTTCGATCCCCAACTACGGCGTATTTGTAAGAATTTTTTCTTCAAATGGAGTGCGAACCCTGGGACGCTAGGATTCTGGACCACCCGCCGCGAGTGCTTCCCGATTTATCCTGACGGTCGGTGGAAAATTTTCGTGAGGCCGGGCCGATCACCCGAGGTTGAAAAAACCTCGTTAATTATTTTTCTAAACATAAGCTATAATCATAACCAAGCCATCAAAACAATTCACTCCAAGTACCTCATCTACTAGCTATACATGAATAACATAGTGTAACATTTTAGTATATGATAGATCAATGAATCGATGAACATGAATTTGAATCTTCCGAAATACTCTCTCTTTAAGTCCGGAGTTACACCTTTAAAGTGACATCTATTATGAGTATCCCATACATAATAGATTGTACTTTGAATCTCCAAGATGTTGAGCCTTCGATTTATTGCATATCCCTTTGTAGTATAACCCAAGTGTAAGTACCCTAGGTTAGTTTTGATATAGTCAACCGATTTAAGTTAGGTCCTGGTGTTTTTAATCCCTCTATCTAAGTGTGCAAGAACTTAGGAGCGGAGAAAGTCGAGCGTAAGGCACAGTGGACAAGAAGGATTGCACGGGGAAGTAAGTTGATGGGCTCGGTGCATCCGAGGGATGCAGAAGCTGCGGAAGAGTACATCGGTGGAGCGAGAAGAACATGTGCGACGTCCGAGGGACGAGAAGCCGGAAGGAAGGACACTCGAGGGGCGAAAGACTGGAGTTATATTCGGATGAGCCTAACTCCGGTTGGCCAAAAATCACCCAAGAAGACCAGAAATCACATTAGAGACTGGTCAGCAACTGCTGACGTAAACCAGTCTCGGGCGCCCATATGCATACGGGCGCCTGAGCACTCGGGCTCCCCTGTGCATATAGGCGCCCAAGAGTCTGTTTTATCAACAAAGCTAGCTGTTTGCGATCATTGCGTTGTGAATAACTCTCAGACCATGTGTCAGGCGCTCTAAATCACTCGGGCGCCACAGTATTGCTACATTAGCAAATAAATAAGTTTGTCCGGGGCTATAAATAAGCCCCTAGAGCTCAGTTTCAATTCACTCATTCATCTCAAGCATTAGCAAACAAGTTATGTATAGTTTTCATTTCCTTTATTGAGCTTTTTCTTATGTAAGAGGCTTCTTCGCCCGAAGGAGTTTATTCAGGAGATACGAACTATATTCTGCCTTGGATTAACAACCTCCCTGGCAGCAAACCAAGTAAAATTTCAACTGCCACTTTCTTTTAAGTTTGTTATATTTTTAATGTTATTTATTATTTGCGTTAATTAACAAACATCTTTGTTTAAGACGAAATTAAAGATAATTTTTTCTATTTTCAGGGGCAATTCACTCTCCTCTTGCCGACCCTCGATCACCGTCACCAAGCACTTGAAAAACTCATCTATAGATTTGAAATCATGTCTTATATCTAACCAATGCTTCACCTTCCCCCAAAGTGCTTGAGTGAAGGGGCACTCAAAGAACAAGTGCTCATTTGACTCCTCTTGACATCGACACATCACACAATCCTTGTTTAATACACAAACCATCCTATCTGCTGTTCGGAGCTTTTATGTGCAAGTAACCACATGATAAAATGGTGTTTTGGCATAATCTCCTATCTCCATAACATTCCCATAACCTTTTACTTAACAATGCCTCGTTCCATGTATGAAGATCCCGAAGTCCATAACCCCTACCTTTCTTGGAAGACAAATGCTATCCCATGATATAGGGGGATGCTTGGAAGACCATACGAATAATCAACAAATAACCTTGATTTTATCAATTACTCCACAAGGGATGGGTAGCAAAGAAAGCCAATAGCACCTCATTCTTTGAAGGACCGTTTTCACCAACTCCAATCACCCCGCATATGATAGTGTATGCTTTGGCCAAGTATTTATCTTCGTTGTGATACCTTCAACATAGTTATCGATTCGCAATTTCTCCGTTGCTAATGGAATGCCCAAGTAACGAAATGGAAAAGTTCCATCTTGAAAACTAATGATATGTAGCAAATGATCCTTCACGCTACCTTCCACCCCTACCATATATACTTGTGACTTCAAATTGTTCACCTCCAGCCCTGCCTCGTTACCAAAACACTCCAAATAGCCCGCTAGTGCCCCAATTGAAGTCTCATCCGCACGAGCAAACAACATCAAGTCATCCACATATATTAAGTGTGTGATCCCAACCTCCTTACACATTAGATGAAAATGAAAGGATGGTAGCGAGGAGGCCACTTGCAACCTTCTTGATAAAACTTCGATGCATAAACCAAATAGGAGGGGAGATAGTGGATCACCTTGCTTTAGTCCTCTCCTTCCGCTAAAGAATCCATATATACCTCCATTAAGGGAAATAGAATAAGAGACTGTGATAACACACTCTCTAATCCATCCACAATATCGTTGGAAAAATCCAAAACCAACGAGAGCACCCATGAGAAAATCCCAATTGACCATGTCAAATTCTTTCTTCAAATCAACTTTGATCATGCACCAAGGTGAGATACTTTTACGTGCATATTTCCTTAGTAGCTCTTGAGTTAGATTGATGTTATCTCCTATAGATCTTCCTTGTACAAAAGTCACATGCACCAGATCTAGTAAGAACCCCAACACTGAAGCGAGCCTCCTGGGTAATACTTTACCAATCACTTTGTAGACAACATTACAATATGATATGGGCTGATAGTCTGAGACAACCGATGCATGATCCCCCTTGGCACAAGTGATATCAAAGAATGGTTTCATTGCATCAATAGTTTACCATCACAAAATTTTTTTGGCACTACTGCGATAAATTCCTTACCAACAATATCCCAAGCCGACGTAAAGAATTTCACCCCATATTGATCCGAACCCTGTGCTTTCCCGCTTCCAATGTCATAGAGAGCTACTTTGATCTCTTCCTCTCTAACTAGCCTGATTAGCTCCTTGCTTGGCCATTTGTCAGTCTTCTTCCTTGATGCTTGTTGAGGTAATCTATGGTCCGTGGGACTGTGTGTTTTGATATTTGGGCAAAGGGTTTAAGTTAGGATTCACCCTTGTATTTGATATGTATATTTGAGTATGCAGGTTCTGCAGGATACACATATGACTCAGCTTGATGGCTTCGGGTCCGATGAAGGATGGAGAGGCACCCGAGGGACCGTGGACAAAGCAGCAACGATGAACCAAGGGAAGCACACTTTGAGGTATACTCGAAGGATGACATATGGAGATGGACCGCGAGCTTGTATGCATCCAAGAGACGAGAGCCAAAGCGAAGAAAGCTTGAAGGTAAGAGTCAAAGCTGCAAAGGAAGAGTCAAGTGAGTCGTGAGGGTCTGAGTGTGAGTGGACTGTACTCGGGAAGGGAAATCTCAGGTTTAAGATTTTAACAGTCGACTGGTATGGGATCAATCGATTGGTAGAGGGCACAAAAGGATCAGTCAATTGATCTTCTATGCTATCGACTAGTATCAACTGAATTCGAATGTTGGCCTGTAATGTTTGAATTCGATAGCTGACAGTCAACTGGTATTAGCACCAATCGACTGGTAACAGTTGGATAAGCAATGAGCTCTATTTAAGAGAGCTTGATTTGGATGGGCAAAGGTTGATGAAATAAACTTGGTTAAAGCTTATTAGTAGTCTTTCTTGTGCTCTAGAGTTCTTGTGCGCTACGAAGAGGTCTTGGTGAATTTGTGGTGAGGTTTCTCCACTCACAAGGAGGTTGAGCATAGCTAGAGATTTTCGGGGCCTAATCCACTGACGGATATGGATCATCCACCTTACGGACAGTTGTGGAGTAGGAGTATCATCTCCGAACCACGTAAATTGGTTTGTGTTCTTCCTTTTTAGTTTTAATTTATATTGAATTCCATTACGCACTAACACGTGTAGGAAGAACCGACTAATTTGTGAGTGATCGGCTATTCACCCCTCTCTAGCTGGTCCAAGATCCCCCAACAAATGGTATCAGAGCGAGGTCGCTTATCTACAGACTAATCACCGAGAGAGCAAAGCGTTAGAGGAAAATGGTGGTCGAAGAAAAATTAGGGGACGACATCACTATTCCACCTCCATATGATCACGAAAGTTTTGACTATTGGAGGTTACGGCTGAGACATGATTCGACATGGATTGGAATTTGATGATAGTCATTGTAGAACCATTTGAAGTTCTAAAAGATAAGCATGGGAAGAAGCTCTGACCAAGATATTGGACTAAGGAACAACAAATGCAATCAAAGGCAAATGAGAAGGTAATCTCAATTTTAATTAGTATTTTGCTTAATGATGTGATGAGTGGTATAGGAGAATACAAGAATGCTCATGAGCTATGGAGTATGATGATAGCTCTTCATGAGAATCCTACACAAGAAAAGAGCCCAAGGAGATGGGTTTAATTGTCTAAGAGGAGGAGAAGGACCAATCCGATGAGGAGAGGAGCTCAACTCTGAGGAGGAGAAGAAAGAAGAAGAAGTGTTATCCACCTTCTCAAGTGAAGTGACACAAGAAGAGGATGAGCAATCTATATCATCCAAGGTTGAAGAAGAAGTCAACCTAGCTAGCACCTCCACCAAAGCAAAATCAAAAGACCACATCATTTGCTTTGGGTGCAATGAGAAGGGACACTATAAGGACATTGTCTATTGAGTAAGAAGGAGGTAACCCCTAAACTCAAGTCAATTATTCATTTAAAATCAAATTTGAGTTGTAGGGAGGAGAAGAAGAAGAAGCACATTCGGTATTTCACATGTGATGAGTAAGGCACTACCACACCAAATGCCTAAGGAGTGGAGAACTCAAAAAATTGGAGCATTTAAAGAAATAGGAGAAGAAGGAGAAGAAGAAAAGCTCACATCAAGAGGGAGCTACAAGGATAAGGGAGGTAATCCCTAATTTTAAAAGTAATTCAAATTATGCCATGCTGCTGGCTTGATGCCTTTGCCTGTTCACATTTGGAGAAATATCTCCAAAGGTTATTGTTCCTATTCATATTGGAAAAACATGAATTGCATGGCCAACAACACAAAGCAATATTATTGTTGAAGCATCTTGGTCAGAAACGTCAATAACACAAAACAACGTTGGTGCTTTGCTATTCAGTTTTCATTGGAGTTGGGCGATGACCAGGAGAAAAGGGAGAATAGGAAAGATTAAAAGAGAAGCCCTTAATGTTGGGAATCGTGCGGTCTGCAAGAGGAGGTGAATTGATCCTGTAAAATAAACTTAATTTTTTGTTCTTTCTTAACAAAGATATACGTTAGTTAATGAACAAAAATAATAATATAAGAATTAAATAACTAAACAAAAGCAAAGAGGCATAACAATTTATTTGGTTTGCAACCAAGAAGGTTGCTAATCCAAGGCAAGTTAATGCTCGATCTCTCAATGTACTCTTTGGGGCGGAGAAGCCTCTTACACAGACTAGAACTCAGAAGGCAATGAAAACTAAGCAAAAAAAAAATCATTACAGTGGATTGATTGAATATAACTGAGCTATGGGGGTCTATTTATAGTACCAGTGAAGTTTATCCTATCGCTGACGTAGCCCTATATAGGTGCCTGAGTGCTTAGGGGTGCCTGACACGTGGCTCAGGGGTTATCCGCTTCACAACATTCGTGAACGGCTACTTTTGGATGAACTTTGGCTTCTCGGGCGATTGTATTCACTAGGGCGCTCGGGAACATGGGAACCGAGCTCGTTGACTCCCTTCCCGTGCCATCCTTCTCGACCGCTGCGTTTTCTGCTCAATTTCCTGCGCTCCTAAGCTCTTGCACACTTAGACACAGGGATCGAACATAATAGGATCTAACTTATCTTGGTTAACCACATCAAAACTCACCTGGATTACTTATAATCTCCCCTTTTTGATATACATCAACCCGAGTTAAGTTAGGGTTAAACAACATATGAAATTGTAGAAATAAATAATTGATAATCTAATTCAAAAACAAAAATTTGAATAATATTAAGCCTCCGCCTTAACTTAATTGTATTTTCTCCTCCTTTGATCACATAAAAAAAATATGTTAAGGGTAAGATCAACATTAATAAGAAATGTTTTAAACTAAATACTTACACAAATTTGACCAAGTTTTGAAAAAACTTAAAGTTAAGTAAGTGCATTTTAAACAAAAATCCATAAAAGATTATTAGAGCATCCAAAATTTTTGAGAATATGATAAATATAATGGTTAGTTTCCAAACAATTTAGTTTTTCTAAAAAATTGGTCAAAAAGTATTTTTAAAATTGAAGGTCCAATTATCCATAAAAAAATTATTTTTACTCGAAAATTGCTTAAATTTTTATCAAAGTTAGAAATTTAGTAGACTCAATCTCTGTAAGAATTGTCAAAGTAAAATAAATTTTCTAACTATAAGAAAATAATTTTGATTTCAGAATTGATAATTTAGAAAGAAATAATTAGAATTCAACTTTAAATAAATCTAAATTTTTTTTCGATGTTCAAAAGATAATCCATAAATATTGAAAAATCGAATTTAGCGAAATTAATTTTTTAAGTGTTTTTAAAATATGTTTTCAAATAAAAAATTGTAACAAATTTATTTAATTGTTAAAAATTGTGAAAATTTTTTTTGTCAATAACTCACAAACTCTATCACAAAAAAATATAAAACAAATCTTCTATAACAGTTATGTATTCGAAAAAAATTTCAAAGAGATTACAAATAAAGCATTAATTACCAAAAAACAAATAAGTAATAACTTAAATCTAACAATTTAGTACAGATTTTGGGACCCAAAATAAATTCCTACCAATAAGATTAACCAACAATTTAGGTGGAATATAGGTTTTAGGAATTCTTGCAATTTGATCCTTGTGATATCGTAAATTCCAATTTAGTTCTCCAATATATCTAAATTTTAAATTTTTAAAACATTTTGAACACGCATGATTATTTTTCATTTTTCTACTTGAGCCTTCAATTTTTTATTTTCTAATTTTAATTTATCATACATTTTAAGTGGACATGTAGAAACTAGTTTTTTTTTCAATTCTAAATTTTATTTTCTAATTTGCACATCGACTTCATCATCGATTTAATACCTGAATAAAGTTGATCAGGAGGTAGAAAATATACCTCACTTACCATGACTTTTTCGAAGTCCGAAGCTCCTCCTTCGTCGTTGTTATCTTCTAATGTGGCTCCCCCTTCATCAATGCTTTCTTCTTCTTCATGGGTAACCATTAGCGCAAGTCCAACGTGTTCCATGAGATCGGACTCATCTGATGATGCTTCGTCCCATGTGGCTTTCAGGTTCTTGTATTTGATCTTGTTGAATTTGTTCACTTTTAGCCTCAAGCAGTGGCTTTCAGGTCCTTCTTCCTCACAGTTGTAGCAACGATTCTTCTGTTTCTTACCCTGTAATTTATTAAGCCTTTAGATTTGAAATACTTAGATAATTTTCTTACCATGTATGTTGTGTCTTCTTCATCTTCTGAAGATTCCTCCTCGTGCTGGATCATCCTCATGCTTAGGGTTATGTTGTCCATCTTACTCTTTCCCGTGCACCAAGATTCGTGAAGTTCTAATGTCGAAAATAATTGTTCTAAGGTATTTACCTCAAGATTCTTAGAGATGAAGTACGCGTCTAATACAAAAGTCTAGTCTGGGGTCCTTGGGGATGCGTTTATGGCATACCTTTGTGCGTCGCGACTCGTAACCATTTCTCCGAGGTTCTTAAGTCCTGTGATCAGTTCCTTGATTTTGGCGTATAGCTGAGCAACTGATTCTCCTTCTTCCATTCGGAGGTTGCTAAGTTGGTTGTGGAGAAAATCTTGTTTTGCCAGCTTTGTTTCAGAAGTACTTTCATGGAGTTCCAGAAACTTTTCTCAATGATTTGGTTGATTTCATACCCAGGTAGTACGGTTAGCAGATGAAATTTTGCTTTCCCATTGTCTACAAAATTCGGTTGCTCCTTTTTCGTCCATAGGCTCTCGTCTTTATCTTTATTGTCGACGTCTTTAGGAACTACAAAATTATTTTTCATGATTAGTAATAAATTAAAGTCAGTTTTAAAAAATACTTGCATTTTCACTTTCAAGTAGCAAACTCCCCCCGAACTTTAGCAGGCAGATAATTGGTCTGACCATTTTGTGTGTGCTTCTGATGACGATTAGTCCTTCTAGAGCGTCCTTGCTCTGATACCACTTGTTGGGAATCGTGTGGTCGACAAGAGGGGTGAATTGTCCCTGCAAAATAAACATAATCTTTTGTTCTTTCTTAATAAAGATATATGTTAGTTAACAAACAAAAATAATAACATAAGAATTAAATTACTAAACAAAAGCAACGAGGCACAACAGTTTACTTGGTTTGCAACCAAGAAGGTTGCTAATCCAAGGTAAATTAACGCTCGATCTCTAGATATACCCCTTGGGGCGGAGATAGCCTCTTACACAGCTTAGAACTCAAAAAGACAATGAAAACTAAGCAAGGAAATTCATTACAGTGAATTAATTGAATATAACTGAGCTCTTGGGGTCTATTTATAACCCCAATGAAGTTTATCCGATCACTAACGTAGCCCTATACGGGCGCCCGAATACTTAGGGGGTGCTTGACACATGGATTAGGGGTTATATGCTTCATAAAATTCGCGAACGACTATTTCTGGATGAACTTTGGCTTCTCGGGTGCCTATATTCATTGGGGCACCCAAGTGCATAGGGGCGCCCGAGTTAACTTTGGTCAGCTTTTTGCTGACCAGCCTTCCGACAAGTCTTCTTGGGTGATCTTAGGCCTTCCAGAGTTGGGCTCATCTGAACCCTCCTCCGACCTTCTCCTCGAGCATGTTTCCCCGTGGCTTTTCTTTCCTTAGACGTCGCACGCGTTCTTCTCACTCCACCGACGTACTTTTTCGTAGACCTCTGCGTTACTCGAATGCACCTAGCTAGTCGACTCCCTTCCCGTGTCATCTTTCTCGAGCGCTGCATCTTTGCTCAACTTCGTACGCTCTTAAGCTCCTGCACACTTAGACACAAGGATCAAACATAACAGGACTTAACTTGACTTAGTTGACCACATCAAAACTCACATGGGGTACTTACACTTAAGAGAAAAGGGATGTCAGAAGAAGAATAAATGCATCACATGAAGAAGAAGTGACACATAAGATAAGAAAATGGCTATGATACTATATTAAGATAATGGAAATAGAGGAAAGAAAAGAAGTAACAAAATAACTTTTTGATTGAATAACTTGTTTATAAGGTATAGAATTTATAGAGGTCTTAGGATACTTAGTCAATTGATAGATTTATAAAGAAACTATTAATTAACAGATTCATAAAGAAACTGTTAATTAACAAATTAATAAAGAAAATGTCTAATCTAATAATTAATATATCATAATATAAATTTAATTTAATTCGATCCAAATCTTATTAAATAATTATTCTCTTTAGAAACCGCTAAAAGATAAAGCAACCAACCATATTTGATGTTGACAATGTTGGCGCACCCAAGGGTGGAGGGCAGATCCTTTGTCCCAAAAAAGCCCCTGTCCCTCCCCGACGACTGTCGGCGAGTCGTCCGATCGCCTATCGGAATCACCGGCGGCCTCCGGCTATCACCCTGAACAAAACTATACCCTGGGATACGGTGAACCCGTCGGGATTGCCGCAATTGCTATCTCGCCGGATTCACCGTTGAATCCAACGAGATTGCAATTGCAGCTAGCGATTCCGACCGATTCACCATTCTTCTAGGATATCATTTGATTCAGTACAACGATCAAAATCTATCGGTGGTGTCCGATGGTGATTGGACGACTCACCGACCGTTGTCGGGGAGTGGGACAGTACTTTTTTGGGACAGAGGATCCCATTTCCCAAGGGTGATGGTAGATTTTGTGAGCCATGGTTGTCTTCCCAAAGAATTCATTATCTGTTATGGCAACAATGAAGGGTACATTAATTTCTCCCTTCATCACATTGTTGTTGAAGGAGGTCTACGATTTGGTACTCTTCATCTTTCTATCTTTCCATCGTCTCCTTACTAAGAATAGTAGCATAGTTATCATGGCTTGGATCCATGCAATCCATCATCTCCTCCCAGAGGCCAAAAGCTCCCCCTCTTGACTAGGCGATTCAATAAGCAAGCCGTCTTTTTGAGCTCTAGTAGATGGATGGGCAGCTGCTCGTTGACTGGATGTTGTTGTTGACTAAGGGTACAAGAAGTGGCTCATCTTCCTCTCTTTTCCGCTTCTTCTTTGCTCGTCTCCGAGTAGTCCAGGATCCTATTGAGCAGGTGGTTCACATACCTCAACGACCACACCCATATCCTTCATCCACTCTGCCACATTAGGCTGCTCGAGCGTGCCACAATTACCATCCATGAGGAAGGAATTGATAACCCAAAAGCTGTCTCGAATCGTCTCCAAGTGGTTTGAAATGCGGAATGCCTTTCCTTGTGCCACCATCTTGGGTGCCGGCCGGATCTTCGTCACTATGTGCCTCAATTGCAATCCCACCAACATAATTGTATTCATCTTTATGCGTCTAACTATAACTTCCATCTCCATAGATATCTTGCTAGCTAGTTGCCTTGGATGGATGCACAGCGCTGATTCTCTAGCTATTTTCGAGTTTCTCCTCTTCTTCTTTGTATATGTGTGTGCTATGCATTCAATTAAAGCTCCAAAGGTAGTTTAAAGCTTTCTGCGTTCTCTCATGGTTCTTTTATTGATGTTGGCCAACATATCAATTAATCACTGCAAGTCTGCATATATGAGTTACTTGGACAAGACTTGCTCTTTTTATAAAGTTTTCACAGTATCTAAGGCTGCGTTTGGTAAGAGGTAATGTAATCGAGTTTGTAAAGTAATCAAGTTTGTAATGTAATGTAATATAATTTTGATTATATTACTATGTTTGGTAACGAGTTGTATGTAATCTTTGATAATCATTATAAGTTGGATTCATTTATTTGGTGAGAGGTAATCTATCATGTAATGTAATCAAGATTGGCGACCGGCGACCGTCGCCGGCCGGCCGACGATCGGCGACCGCCGCCGGTCGGTCGGCCGGCGACCGCCGCCGGCCGGCGACCGCTGCCGCGATCGATCGGCGACCGGCGACGCCGGCCGACCGTTGAGGCCATGACCGCGGAGGGTTCTGCCGATAGGTTTCGGGAATAAACGGTAGGGAATGTAATCGAATTACATGGTTTTAGTTTTGTAATTGAGATTACAAATCTTGAACTACTTTTGTAATTGAGATTCCATTATATTACAATTTTAAAATTATTCCAAACAAAGGAATCCAACTTGTAATGTAATCTTGATTACATTACAGGATGGATTATCCCCTACCAAACACAGCTTAATTGATTTCCACGCAACTTCAGTTCTTGCATGAGCGGCAAGGCTCGATGGATGATCTAATTAATAAGGAGAGAAGGACTCATTTGAAACATCATCATCCCATGAGGGATTTTTCAACTTATATGTGTAGTAGTAGTCTGGCTTTTGTGGAATTGCATATGACATATAATAGTCATATTTTCCACTGGGCTCACCTAGTGTATCCCATCTGGGATCTTCAGAGGCTGCATATTGGAAATAGTTATCAGGAAATGAGGAGGAAGTAGAATGTGTAGTCACCCTATCACCTTCCGCGAATGGATTGATCCATTCTTCGTCAAAAAGTGTATATAAGTGCTCATGCCACTGTCGTTGTTGCTCAATTTGTTGTTGTTCATCACAATATTCTTCCACTGTAATCCGTCCATCCAGTAATTTTCGAAAAGGATCATCATAATAATCTTTGGTTCGCGAAATGGAAGGGTTGTCTTTGTGAAGGGTGACCAACCAATATTCTTCTTCTGGAATAATATACTCATGTGGTGCGGCATATATAACTTGCTTGCCCTTCTGTCGTCCTTCTGGGGGTAGCACTGCTGGTGTCAGGTGCTCGGGTTGGTTCGTTGATCCGAACCCTTGGATGCCCCTCTGATACTTGAGAATTCTTCTACTTCAATTACTTCAGGACAACTTATTTTCTCAATAATTAGCTGGGCAACTGCTTCTCCTATGAAAATCATAATATTTTCATAATTTAGATTAAATACCAGAATTTTTATTTCACCTCTATAGTCTTGATCAATGACACCAACTCCCACATGGAGCCCTTGCTCCCAGGCTGCTCCAGATCCGGTGGCTATTCTTCCGTAGTGTCCATCTGGTATTTGTACTGCAATACCTGTAGAGAGCAAGGCCCTATCTCCAGGGCTTATTTCATAATTATCAATAATTTTTAAGTCATACCCTGCTGCTCCCATGGATTGCCGTTGTGGAATACTAGCACCCGGATGAAGTCTTTTAACTTTCAATACTTGAATTTCTTCCTCATCTTCTAAGAAAGCCAAGATTTCTTGTTTTGGTGAATCCATATCTTCATATGGGCCCACCGGCTATTCAGCCACTGGTGTATATCCTTTAAACTGTAAGCTTATGCTTCAAACTGTATCTCTCTTAATTGAGGGATGATGGGGCTAATCAACAGGCACCCGCCTCAATTCATTTACAACCTCCTCCTCTATAAAAGGCAAGTCTTGCTAAGAGTTTGAGCACGCCTTGAGCATTCCCAAGACTCTCATTCCCTAAGTGTGTTAGTGTGCTAATATTCAGAGTTTGTGCTTGCTTTTCTTCAAGAAATAAATCTCTGAGTTTATTCTTGGGTTTTCTATTTCAAATTGAAGAACGATCCTATTTTGGTATTAGAGCTTGTTTTTCAAATGGCAGGCTAAAATTCCATAGTATTCAAGGTGAAGGTAAGGACCATGGTAATACTGTTCCTGCTCTATTTGTTAAAATATTTCAAAAGTTATACTTCTTGAGAAAGAATTTAGAGGCTGGAAGGTGGAGACTCGACATGCATCCTTGGTCCAGAAAGCTCCGCAAGGCTAGTAAGTGCGTAACACGGATTCTCATATATAACTTATTGAAGGAACATGAAAACCCATAATTCCCTTCTGTAATAAGGTGACCGAATTGATTAATTGATTGCAAAAGACTGCAGTGCTTGTAAGACTCTGAAAAGAGCAATAGCCAGTCAGGTGAGCATGAAAGTTTTATTGATTCCTAAGCCATAAGCAGGAGAAAGAAAAGTGGGACTTAATTCATGAGTGAACGATTTGAGCAGAACATTAGGGAATGGTATAGTAAATCCCGAACCACAAACCTTGAATACCTTGATCTAGCTGAAACTAGTACACCAAAATCTTCGGAGATTGCTAACAATATAGGCGTTGTTTATGACCGACTTACTTTGCTCTCTAAAGTAACCTTAAAGCACTTCTATATTATAGAAGAAGAACAAAAGGAGTTAAGGCGTGAAATTACAAAGCTCCAAAAGGCTATTGTTAGCCAAAAACCCTTAACAAAAGCTGAAGTTAGAGACCTAGTTCGAGAGGTCTCTAGGCAACCTAAGCTCGTTGAGGAAGAAGCCCTCAAGCTTACCGAAGAACTAAAGAAGAGTGTTCGAAAAGTTGAACACTTAATTGTGGAAGTTAAAAATCTTATTGGTGGTGGATGAACTTGGAAGATCAAAAAGAAAATATTGACTACAGAAGGGCCTTGAGAACTACGGAAGCAATTGAAACACCTGCTATTGGATTTATATCAACTACTGAACTCAAAACTAACTTTGATCTTTTAAAGGCTGTAGTTAAGCAAAATAATACTTTAATTTCCTTGGTTATTAATTCAACTGAGCAGGTTCAAGAAAATCAGAGATTTATTTAAATAGGATCGTTCTTCAATTTGAAATAGAAAACCCGAGAGTAAACTCAGAGATTTATTTCTTGAAGAAAAGCAAGCACAAACTCTGAATATTAGCACACTAACACTCTTAGGGAATGAGAGTCTTGGGAATGCTCAAGGCGTGCTCAAACCCTTAGCAAACCTTGCCTTTTATAGAGGAGGAGGTTGTAAATGGATTGAGGCGGGTGCCTGTTGATTACCCCATCGTCCCTCAATTATTTACCCATCCTTATCCATAAAGGCTTTACAGCTCATAATATTCTGAAAGGACGACTCCCCGGGGCTCAATCCTTCTTTTATTAAAGTTATTACTTTACAACACATCTCTTTATTAAAGTTTCTTCTTTACAGCACATTACTTTATTAAAGCTTCTGACTTTGGGCTCATCATGCTTCACGGGAGTACTCTTTTGATTTCCCGTCCAATCTGTTGGATGTGCTGGACCTCTAGGAAGAGGTCCCGTCTGCTTTCATGAATTTCTTCTAGATGCTTGTGGTAGTAGTTGTCGAATCCTCCGTTTTGAATCTGATATCACCTGCTATTGAAATCGTACTCCTTCATCTGCATTATCAGTTCCAGCTCTCGCAGCTTTTCAAGCACGTTGCTTATAGCTTCATCTCCAATCTTTGCCATCTGGTTTCTTTTGTCGTGGTCTTCCTGGAAAAGAATCTGTGATAGAGTTTCATGGGTTAGGTTTTCGTACCTTAGTAATAAGGGAAACCTGTTGGAACTTGAAGCTTCTTCCATTGAATCAACAATGATTTGATCAAGAGAATCACTAAGAGTGGCTAAAGTTTCAGGTTCTTCCACCAATCTAGAGAGTGTATCCGCAAGGATATTCAGTTTACCGTCTGTATGTTCAAAATTTATCTTTACTCCTGTGCCTGTTATATAGTCGGTAAACGCGAGCCATCTGACCCTTGAGGGTTTATTTCTGGCAGTCTTGTTGTGGAAGCTAATAATAGCCTGACAATCTGTCCTCAACGTTATCTCCTTCTTGTCCATATAATGAATTTTTAGTGCTGTCATTGTCTCCATGGCTGCATAAATTTCAGCATCTATTACGGATTTAACAGTGGAAATTTACCATGGGCATAGCGCATATTCTTTCCAAGTTCTTTGGATCATATTTTGTGGGCTTCCATTTACAAACACCACCCCAGCCCATCATACTTCCATCTGTTTCCAGAACAATATAGGCCCCTTCAGGAGATATCTCCAGATCTGGCAGTTGGTTTACTTGGGCCTTTATTTCTTTAATCAGGGCCCAATCAGAACTCTTCATTCTTTTGTCACCATGAGGTGACGTCTTTTCATACAGAGGCCCAAGCTTGGAACTTAGGTTAGGAATATAAGTACGAGCATAATTTAAAATACCTAACCAAGATCTGAGTCCCTTTTTCTCTCTTAACTGTTCGTCCTTGAATTCTGTTATCTTTTTGATAATATGAGGTTGTAGCTTCAGTTTCCCTTCACCAATTTCTACTCCCAGAAATTCAATTTTTGGAACTCCAATTTTGTATTTGGTTGGAGAGAGTACCAAGCCATGTTTTTCACAAATGCCAAGCATTATTTCCAAATGCTTAATATGCTCCCGTTCTGTATTCGAAAATACCAAGATATCATCAATATAAACAGAAATGAATTCCTCCGTACCTTGGAAACATTGGTCCATTTTTCGTTGGAATATTGTTGGTGCATTCTTCAGTCCGAAAGGCATTACAAGCCATTCAAATAAACTGGATGGGCAGATAAAAGCCGTCCATTCAATAAAAAGAGGGTCCATAGCGATCTGATGAAATCCCGATTTCAGATCAAACTTAGAATATATCTTTGAATTCCCACCTTTTTCAATATGGTGTTGATCCCTGGAAGACTATACTAATCTTTATAAGTATTATCATTGAGCGTTTTATAGTTGAAGACCATGCGCTCTTTGCCTTTAGTTTCCTTTCCGGTAATGGGATCAATGGAAGTTCCAGATTGCACTATCATTGCCATTGTACGATGTCGGCTTTTACTTGGTCGAATCACATTAAGTTTGAGAAGTGCTTCCACATGCCTCTTGAAAGCTTCTTTTAGTGCTGGTGAGACATTTGTCAAGGGCTTATCCTGGATAGTAATATCTGGGTTGATGATTTCTATTTTACAAAGAATACCATTCTTGGACCAGTGCTGAAGGGGATTCTCCCCTATATACCCTTGCTCCTTTAGTCTGTTGAACAAAGAGCTATGTTTATGCAGAATTGTCTGATTAGAAATGGTACCCGCAAAATACACTTCTTCTTGAAGCTGAATGTATTCCATTTCCTCAAGTCCAAGCTCTTCGATTGCAGCCACAACACTCTAATTTGTAGCAATTGTAGTGATATTCTTATAGAAAGTAACAGTATTACCTTCTATTTTTACTCCTCCCTGCATGCTGCGTATGAAGTTGCATCCAAGTACCATTTGTTCTCCTTTTCCCAGGGTCATCTCGAAGGCATAGGTGAATAGAATTCTGAATTTATTTTCTCCTATCACCATTTGCCCCATCCTTAGCTTCATCTTAGCCTCCTGTTGGGAGTTGACACTATTAATTAGTATTGTATATGCATTTGGTTCAATAGCCTTACTTGGGATTGATCTGGTGTCAATGCAGCAAGAGGTTGCCCCGGTGTCCAGTATTGCATTAACACTGAAAGGCTGCACATCTGGTATTTCCAGACTTACTTTAATATTGTAGAGATGATTAAGTGTATTCCTTTGAGATATTTGGCCATCTGTAATCTTTGAAACTACTTGTTCTTCTAGATAAGAAACCTGCTCCTTTCCTTTATGAAAATCTTCTAAAGAAAGTTGCTGTAGATCTTCCATCAATTCTTCAGATAGCTTTTCTTCTAATTTCTTTTGAGGACTCTAGATAGCTCCTCCTTTAACTTCTGGTTTTCTGCTATCAAATACTGAGTATAATTAATCAACTCTGAAATTAAACTTCTGTTATCATACGGTACCGTTGGTGGTGGTAATGGCTTTAGTGATGGCTTTAAATAACTTCCTGCACATAGGGTACATGTTGTTAGTTTGCAATTTAAACAATGGCCCCTTGATCTTTGGTTCGTAATTTTTTTTGTAGAAATGCATTTGATGAACTGAGAATTTATCTCCTGATTCAACTGCCATTCA
>JAGFNQ010007444.1:594641-631374 GCA_024364735.1 Boesenbergia rotunda
GATCAATTCCAAGTAAGGCCATTGAACCAATGCTATACATATACTAATTAATGGCGTTAACTCCCAACAGGAGGCCAAGATGAAGCTGAAGATGGGACAAATGGTAATCGGAGAAACAAATTCAGGATTCCCTTCACCTATGCTTCGATATGACTCTGGGAAAAGGAGTACAAATGGTGTTGGATGCAATTTCATACGCAGATGCAAGGAGGAGTAAGATAGAAGGTAACACTGTTACTTTCTAAAAGAATATTACTACAATTGCCACAAATCCAGAGTGTGCGGCTGCAATTGAAGAGCTGGACTGAAGAAATGGAATAATTCAGCTTCAGGAGGAAGTATATTTGCGGGTACTATCTCTAACCCAGAATATTCTGCATAAACATAGCTCTTTGTTCAACAGATTAAAGGAGCAAGGGTATATAGGGGAGAAACCCCCTTTAACATTGGACCAAGAATGGTATCCTATGCAAGATAGAGATTATTAATCCCGACATTACTATTCAAGACAAGCCACTCACAAATGTCTCGCCAGCATTAAAAGAAGCTTTCAAACGGCATGTAGATGCACTCCTCAAACTCAATGTTATCCGTCCAAGCAAGAGTCGACATAGAACAATGGCAATGATAGTACAATCAGGAACCTCCATTGATCCCATTACCGGAAAAGAAACTAAAGGCAAGGAGCGGATGGTTTTCAACTATAAGACGCTCAATGACAACACTTATAAAGATCAGTATAGTCTTCCGGGATTAACACTATATTAAAAAAGGTGGGAAATTCAAAAATATATTCCAAGTTTGATCTGAAATCTGGATTTCATCAGATCGCTATGGATCCTCTTTCTATTGAATGGACGACTTCATTTGTCCATCTGGCCTATTTGAATGGCTTGTAATGCCATTCGGTTTAAAGAATGCACCAGCAATATTCCAGCGGAAAATGGACCAATGTTTCCAAGGTACGGAGGAATTTATTTCTGTTTATATTGATGACATTCTGGTATTCTCAAATACAGAGCGAGAGCATATCAAGCATTTAGAAATAATGCTTGGCATCTGTGAAAAGCATGGCCTGGTGCTCTCTCCAACCAAATGCAAAATTGGAGTTCCAAAAATTGAATTTCTCGGAGCAGAAATTGGTGAAGGAAAGCTTAAGTTGCAGCCTCATATTATCAAAAAAATAACAGAATTCAAAGACGAGCAACTGAAAGAAAAGAAGGGACTCAGATCCTGGTTAGGCATCCTAAATTATGCCCGGGCATATATTCCTAATTTAAGTTCCAAGCTTGGGCCTCTCTACGAAAAAAACTTCACCCCATGGCGACAAGAGAATGAAAAATTCAGATTGGAGATACCTCCCGAAAATGCCTACATAGTTCTAGAAACAGATGGAAGCATGTTGGGCTGGGGTGGTATTTGTAAATGGAAGCCCACTAAATATGACCCCAAGAACATGGAGAAGATATGTGCCTACGCCCATGGTAAGTTTCCCACTGTTAAATCAGTAATAGATGCTGAAATTTATGCAGCTATGGAAACAATGACGGCACTGAAAATTCATTATATGGATAAGAAGGAGATAACATTGAGGACAGATTGTCAAGCTATTATTAGCTTCCACAACAAGACTGCCAGGAATAAACCCTCAAGGGTGAGGTGGCTCGCATTTACCGACTATATAACAGGCACAGGGGTAAAAATAAATTTTGAGCATATAGACGGTAAACTCAATATTCTTGCCGACACACTCTCCAGATTAGTAGAAGAACCAGAAACCCTAGCTACTCTTAGCAGCTCCCTTGAAGAAATTATTACTGATGCTATGGAAGAAGCATCCAGCTCTACCAGATTCCCCCTACTTCAAAGGTATGAAGACCTGACCCATGAAATTTTAACGCAGATTCTTTTCTAGGAGGATCACGACAAAAGAAATCATATGGCTAAGATTGAGGGTGAAGCTATATGCAACGTGCTAGAAAAGCTTCGGGAGTTGGAGTTAATAATGCAAATGAAGGAATACGACTTCAACAGCCGGCGATATAGGAGTAATGCACCTGACAATTACTATCGCAAGCATCTTGAAGAAGTTCGTGAAAGTAGAAAAGATCTTTTCCAAGCTGGACAATGCCTTCAACATATCGGACGAGAAATAAAGAGAGTACTCCCGTGAAGCATGATGAGCCCATTCCAATCCAAAGATAGCTGTAAAGTAATAGATTCGTGTTGTAAAGAAGGTTTATTAAAGTAGCTTTAATAAAGGTTATGCGCTGGAAGGATTGAGGCCCGGGGAGCCATCCTTTCAGAATCTTTATGAGCTGTAAAGCCTTTGTAGATAAGGAGGGGCGAATAATTGAGGGACGATGGGGTCAACAGATGGACACACGCCTCAATCCATTTGCAACCTTCCTTTCTATAAATGGCCAGCCTTGCTAAGGGTTTGAGCACGCCTTGAGCATCTCCAAGACCCTCATTCCCTAAGTACGCTAAGTATTCTAGTGTGCTAGTGTGTGTTCTTTGTTTGCTTTCTTCAAGAAATAAATCTCTGAGTGTATACTCGGGTTTCTTATTTCCCATTGAAGAACGATCTTATTTTAGATCGTAATTGATGTTATGAATGCATATTTTCTGATTGGATTCATGTATTGATCATCACTTTGCTTTTGCAAGTTTCAATTGGCTGGTTAACTTTTAGCATTATTACAATGCCCTCTTCTTCCAATACAAAAGAATACAGTAAAGTCCCCAATCTATGCACAGAGTGCTTAAGATCAACAGAGTTTGGAATTTCATTTGCATTTGAAATGTGCGTTTAGAAAATGCATTTTGCACCAAGTATTTTCTGACAGTACTTCAGGTAATCTACATTTTGAAATTGCTTTATAAAGAAAGTTTATATCTTATAGTACTTAGTGAAATATATATTTAGAAGCACTTGTCACTTTATGTTCAAATAATGATAACATGACAAATATTAGCATAAGAAAATTGTCTTAACAAAATTGTATATATACACAGACACTTTTTGTTATTATACTTTAGAATATACATATGTGTAGTGATTAAATTGTTATTTTTTATTTTTGAAATTATATAATGTATTTATAATTAAATAAAAATGAATATTTAATTTATATATTAAAATCGTTCCTTTAAAATTATTATGAAACTTAAATTTACTATTGCTTCATTATACACTTTACTTGTACGGTTGAAGTTATCTCGATGACATTATTTATTCATTCAAAATATTTTTGATGATATAAAAACACGTCTATTGATTAGATTACCAGATACTATTTTAAAATAATTATTAATATGTTTAATTAATATAATTTACATATTATCCACATATAAACAATAGCTTTTATTTCATGTTCTTTTTAGAAAATTAATACAATTGATTACTAATTTAATTTTTAGTTAACAATGATTCGATACTAAAATTTTAAATATTATATATATATATATATATTTAAATTATGATTTTCAGTATTGTTAATGTCCATATTATTGTTAAATTATTATTTCATGTTAAGTTTTGTATTTAAATATTATTTTGGAAAGCATCCTCCCTCCTACATTAGTAGTAGTTTTTGGAATGCTTTCGAGGGAAACACTTGTAACGTGTTTAGCAAATAGTCTATTTCCTCTCCCGGCAAAAAATGTTGGGAAAGCACTTTTAAACCATCTCGGTTGCTTTACTAGCTGTCATGCCTAAGCCTGTATTCTCATCTGGAATATGAGTGTGCAGGGTTCCTTGTCATGCCTGATGTCTCGAGGTTTTATGGTCAGCTTTGGGCAGTCGTCAGGGACTCCAGATCCTGTTCCACTCAGTTGTCTCCTCCCTAAATCTCTCTTCCTCACCAGACCTTCACTAATGCACTACACTGCAACCCGTGACGAGCTGCTTACAGCTGCAGAAGAGGTTTTTGCCAATGTTGCTTCTGGTGTGCTGCGTGTTCGGGTCAACCATATTTACCCACTGTCAGATGCTGCTCGTGCCCATGTTGACCTGGAGTCGAGGAAAACATCTGGATCTATTGTGCTTGTACCTGATGTCTAGATCCACTGTTCTACTAGAGAACTCAAAATGTGCAAGAATAATGCAGGCAACACATACATTTTCTCCAATGATGTTTTATGTAAACTGTCATGCTTCGGTATTTGGTTGTTTGCTAATGGTTTGAATCAATATTTTTCTTCTGCACAATTCTGACTTCTGAGACTTGTACTAAAGCTCCTTCATCTGGTAAACCAAATTTCATTATACTGGTTCTAACAACAGGACCATAGGGGTTATTGTGAAGTTCCTCGAGTAATTTCATTTTTTTCATAGATTAATTCTTTGGCGAAACAACCAATGAGAAGTGTATTTGTGCAAAATGCTGGACGGGTGTGGGACGCTTAAATGCCTGTTGATGTGTTGTCGTCGACTACATCTGAATATCAATGTGGACAACCTGTAATGTACAGAGTCAGTTGTAATTTTGACCTCCTCTTGATGATCGATGAGTTGTTTTAATTTCAAAGGGTGATTTTCTTTCCATGCAGTGGTATAAATGTGATGTGAGAAGTGTCTGTCAAGTTGGTTAGAGGGTGATAGACTTATTACAATGGGAGACTTATTATAATGGGGTAAGAGATTAATTCTTGGTGCATATATGCTCTCGGAGACAAAAATCTCTCCCACCTCCTAGTCACGTGGATAGTCGGCTATAAGTTGATTTTGTGATTTATCTCCTTTCACATAATTTAGGAATGCATTATAAAAGATATCTGAGATAAATGCAATCACACAAGAACAAATTGGTTGAATGGAAATCTAAGGCTCCAGTTTTAATTATTAACACTTGAATGGATTTTTTTATTTAAACAAGAAATATAAACAATGTAGGAATAAAATAATAATTATACAATTCTTGTAAAATACGGCAATTTAAAAACCCATACCAAAAAATTTTTCGGGATTTTTTCGGATACAGTCTAGGGTTTTCGACCCTACGGGAGGAGCCCAAGGGGCTTTATTGTAAAAAACTTAAAACTGAAAACTTATTAAGGGCTTCATGGAAGAAAACCTCAAATAGGTTGGTTTATGTAAATTCACCTAAAATTAAGGGGGTTAAACTGATAAAATATTTAACCTTAGAAACTTAAGGTGTATTACTAAATTCAGAGGGTTTAAACTGTCAAAATCCTTACCCTAATAGTGGGGTTTGGATTTCTGGGAATTTAAGGGCTTTTATGCAAAAAGCCACCCTTATAAGGTATCTTTCTCTCCTTTGCCTACGCCGCAGCCAAAGCCGCAGCCACAACCCCCGATCCGTGTGCCCTAACTCGTAGCCAAGGCCCGACTGCTTCCTCCTCTTCATTCGCCCGCAGCAGCCGATCCTCTCTTCCTCTCCTCGTCTGCCCTAATCGCAGCCAAACCGACGCCACCCGCCTCCTCATCTCTTGCAGCGTCCAGCCCCAGTGGATCCTTGTTCGAATAGCTCGACACAGCCGCCGACAGTCGAGGAGTCGATCCCCTTTTGTTCTTCACGCGCGTGTGGAGCTGCGTCACCAGGCCAATCTTTGCTTGGTTGTCGATTGGGTCATTCAGTTGCAGGCGCCGTGATCTAAAGCCAGGAAGGCCCAGAGCCGATTAGAAGAAGAAGAAGGGTGCGCTGATGATTCATTGGATTATCTTCTCTTAACCAAATTGATCCCCGCCTGATTTGAGCAGTGCAGTGTCAACGAGCTTGTGGGTAAGAGCTGTAATGTTGAGATTTCTATCATAGTTCTTGTTTTTGGAATTTCTGGGATGTATGTGTGGATGAATGGGTGTAGTTCGATCACTGTAATGGAATAGGTTTCCTTTGTGTTGAATCGGTTTTATGTTTTGATAGCAATTTGGTTTCGAATCGTGCTGTTGTGGATTAGGTGTTGTTTAACTCTGTTTTGTGGATTCTGTAATGAAGCCGTGAACTATAGATTTGGGTGATGGATTGTTGCATTTGGTAGGGATGAATTGGTTGTGATAGAATGGTAAACTTTGGTTAAATTTTTGGTGAGAATATGGTTTGTGTTCGGTGTTTTGATCTTGTGGAATCATGAGGTGGTATGCCCTGTAAAATTGGTGTAGCATAATATTTGAATGAACTATGATTATCTTGGTGTTGGGTGGTTTCCTTCATCTTGCGATTTTGGTTTTGCTATGGGAATACTTGTTGGATTTGGGTTTGGTGTTCTTGTTACTTTAATCAACAGGTGATTGAGTGTGTTGGATTGGAATTGTAGTGTTGATTGTAAAACCTTATGTGGAGATTGTATTTGTTGTAGCTTGGGTTGTAATTGGGTAAGTGTTTAGCTTAGTTCTTTGGCTTGGGATAACCTACCGTGAGCACCAAGAAGTGGGTGGTTGATTCAAGTTAGCAAAGTTGAATCGGTTTACATATGATGGAATTGTAATTAAGGGATTATATTGTGGATTTGTAATTGAGGATTATACCTAACTACGGACGAAAGGTGATCACTTGGTTTTAGTTTGTGTAAAATTTAAATTGAACCATGATTCGGACTAATCGGCAAAGGATCACTAATTTAGACTAATTAGTGATCATTACTTTAGGATGAATTTTATTAGGGTTGTGGTTATGTTTAGCTAGTTATCATTTGTTATAGTAGCTAAAAACTATGCCTTTGCTACAGGGCACTGACTTGCTTTCGGACTTCTGGACGGGAGGTTCTTATTTGATACGGACTCCTTCTACTCTCTGGAGGCGGGTACCTTTTGACTTATCTTTGCTGATATTGTCATGTTGTTATGCATAGACTGTTATAGATAACAGTAAGTTGTATGCTATTTGCTTAGTGTACTGTTTTGATACATGTTGTTATCCTGAGTTATTTCCGTTTAGTTCATACAGTCTCAAGTATGTCATATATATTTGTATGCTTAGATGTCGTGATGTTCTCTTGCTTTTGACATTAGGATCATTAGTTCCGGCTAGTATACCTGTAGATTACTGTATCCCTGATATAGGATTCAGACTAATAGACACTGAGGTTAGTTGAGGACTTGGTGAGTGTATTGTATTATCATACACCATCCTTGCATTGTTGCATGCTGACGATCATCGGCTCCTATGTAGTCTGAGCCATCGTTCAGTACATGAGATATGCACACACCACTCAGGGTAGTGGATACTTAGGGTGTGTGCATTTGCCCTGTATTGCTCCGTTCGGCCACTATTTGGAGGGTGGTTCCGGTGCGTGGTAGCAGCCAGGGATCCCTTCTCGTCTGAGAACGAGAAGATGAGAGCTAGACTCCCCATTGCTTGGGGTAGGAGAGAGACCTCCGCCAGCATCCTGTCCACTCGGTCACTCAGGAGCAGTGATAGCAGGGTGCGTACATTTGTCATAGCTCTACCCTTCGGACGTCATATGACAGGTGGACGATGATCTGACTGGCGTCAGGGGTGACACATGTCATTGCACCATGTGCATATTTTGCATCGTGCATTGTTTGCTGCATTTGATTTCTGCACTTGATTGACATGCATATACTGGATACCTGTTTATCTTGGATTATTTGTTATACTTGTTCCATAGGGATTTATTTCACCCTCTGCAGGATAGATGGATTCTGGTATGTATCTTTATTCAGTATCTTCAGTATACCCTTTCCTATTGTTCATATGAGACTGTATCAGCGTAGACTCCTATTGTTATTATAACGTACTATGCATATCTGCTGGGTATTCGCTGAGTTTATGGACTCACACCGTTGCCATATATTTTTATTTTCAGGCTGAAATACTTGGAGTCGCCAGAAGAGCCCAGCAGCCAGTCCCTACCCATCGCGACGACAGGGTTTTGTTTTTGTACTTGGCGATGTATTTATTTCATATTTCTTTTAGGACTTTGTATATGTCTTGTGAGTGTTGTAGTGTGCGCTAAGGGGTTTATGTATTTGTTGATTTGTCGTAAGTCAGGCCGGTCCGCAGTCAGGTATGATTTACTTAGTTGTCTGGTGCTTTTATGTTGTGTTTATCTATTTTGGAGGCCTGAGGCCAAATATATATTGCGTGGGATGTTTGTATTGTGTAAATTGTCCGTCGGATAGGGGAGGTGCTGTCCGATTTTCTATTGGATCAGCAACTCCTAGGTCTCGGGGTGTGACAATTCTAAAATTGCTCTACTATGAAGTTTTAACAAATATGATTCGATAGCTACAACTGGAACTTTTACTCTATCGTCAACTTGCAAATTTGATTCTTCCTTGATTAGTCTTCTACTATTCTTCAACCCTTGTATGCCATTATATATATGTGAGTTATACTTGGTATCCAATATCTAAGTATTAGAGAATTAGTATGACATTCAATAATTAAGATACATGAAGTAGATGGAGAATTGGATGCATTCTTCTTCTTCATAGACTCAAAATAGATCTTGCAGTTTTTTCGCCAGTGTTTTATCTTGCCGCAATGGTGACATGGGCCCTTTGGTGTCTGCTCTACTATCTTGACCTTTTTCTTCTCTTTGTCTTGCTATTTTGACTTCCTCTTAGAATCTTTCTTTGAAGAATCAACTAACATCATCGCCTTTTGTTCTTTCTTTACATATAGCTCTACATCTTTGAGCATGTTGATTAACTCTGGAATTATGGATTTGATATAGTTCATCTAATAGTTCATCGCAAATTGTGAATAACTATTAGGTAAATTGTGCAGAATTAAATTAATATTTAATTCATGATTTATCACAAAATCAAGTGATCCCAACTGTTTAATGTAGCTATTTATCTTTAGCACATGTTGCACCACAGATAAACCCTCTTGCATCCGTGAGCGAAAGAGGAGCCTAGAGACGTTGCACTTTTCAGATCTTGCTTGTTCATCAAATAACTCATGGAAATGAAAAACAATAGTATAAGCATCCATATGCTCATGTTGTTTTTGTAATTCGGGAGACATCGAGATTAGCATGATACAACTGGCCAATTCTGAGTTAGTTGTGTGCTTCTGATCCACCAACCTTTGGTCACTAGTAGCATCATCTGTAAGAGGTTCAGGAAGAGGTTCTTCAACGACATAGACAAGCTTTTCAGACTTGAGAACGATTCTCAAATTTTGATATCGGCATAGGAAGTTTGGCCCAGTCTGTTTGTTCGTATCAAAAAATGAGCACAAATTTAAAGACTTCATGCGTAAATTAATAACCTAGAAATATACAATCGAGCAAACATAAGAGAAATGTTTTACTGTTTAAATGTAAACAATTTACGTACATATAAGAATCTCATTTATTTATTAAATTCAAGAGCCCTTACTTATGGTATGCGAAAGAAATGTTCATTAATTCTCATACCTCCATTCTTCAGCTTTTTATTAGCCTTTGTTTGGGAATTGATACCATTGAAATTTACTTCAAAAGTATTATCTTCAAGAGCTTCCTTTGGGACAGAATTTTGATCAATACAGCAGGTCGTAGCTCCTGTATCTAGGATTGCATTCATTTTGAATCTTTCCATTCCTGGAATGTCAATTTCCACAGTCATATTGTAAAGCCCATTTACTTTTTTCTTTGGTTGCGTACCTTCTTGTGCAGAAAAAACCTTCTCCTTTTCTTCTATGATTACATTTATGTCTTCGGATAGTTCATTTCCATCATCAGGTTGCTCAGCCTGCTTTCTCAAATCATGGAGTTCTAATGTGAGAAAGTCATTTTTGTATTTTAATTCTTCAATCTCTGAATCAAGTTCCATACGTTCAGCAGCAATATTTGACAGTAATTGGGCTCTTTCTTTTTCAAAAGATTCACGTAATTCCTGGAGCTGTGACTGATAGCTCTCCTTTTCTTCTGATAATTCTTGTTTCAACTTAGCATTTTCTGTTTCTAATATCAGAATGTAACTCTGTTGT
The DNA here is from genome assembly GCA_024364735.1 of Boesenbergia rotunda. Taxonomy (NCBI): domain Eukaryota; kingdom Viridiplantae; phylum Streptophyta; class Magnoliopsida; order Zingiberales; family Zingiberaceae; genus Boesenbergia; species Boesenbergia rotunda. The sequence continues at coordinate 604,550 of JAGFNQ010007444.1, forward strand.
TCATGTATTAGTGAGGATGGTATAATAGGTGATCGTTGTTCCTTTTCTACAGGTATTTTTGTGTCAAAATAGGGCAAGGACGCGCTTCTTTTCGAATAAGAAAGATAAGTACAGAACTAGAAAGATACAGACAATTCTTACAAGAAAAGGAAATTACATAGAGCTTGAAACTTACAAGAGAATGCTGGTTCTCAGAGTAAAGCTTGTGTCGTGAGTCGACTTGTGCTTTGCAATGAGCTAGGGTAAGGTTTATATAGGAAAGAAAGGATGGAAACTGGGTGCGCTGAAGGGCCCCATCATCATTTCCATCGTACCCCCTATTAAGCTTTCCAGCAAGGTCTACTTATCTTTACAGCTAAGTGGGAATCTTATCTCGTCAAGTGGCTTCCCGGGCCAAACTTGATTTGACAGATTATTATTACTTTAAACAAAGTTGGATTCTTCAGGGATATTGGGCCCACCACTGCTTCTTTGCTTTTACGGTGGTTGATTTCTGATGGCCTTTGTTATTTCTTGGATATTAAGAAAGGAATCCCATAATTGCCGTTTGATGATTCGTACGCAGGCCAGCTGGTTTCGCCAATAGGGATCTGCTCCGTGGCTTCTATGAGTGTACTCATATTCTTTGAGCTGGATGGTGGTTTCCAGGTCACGGATGAGGTTAAGTGTCCCCTCAGAAATGTCTCTTTCAATTCTTGATAATTGTTGTCGCTTTTCGTTGTCTTCTGAGCGTTGGACGCCTGGCGGGATGGAGTAGAAGATATCCTGGTATTGGTGAAGAAGTGTACAAGGCCCAACAGGTGCTGTGAGGCCTTCTTGCTGGGCTTGGCCTGGATTTGTGCTGCTAGAGCCTCCATCTGAAGTAGTATGTCGTCCCTTTGAGGTGTTGAAGTCCATGGTCCTGTAAGAAGACAAACAAGTCTGGATAAAGCGTCAGCTAGTAAATTGTCTTTACCATCAACGTGTTGGAAGATGACAGGAACTCCAATGCCTGTAATGAAATCCGTAAATGACAGCCATCTGACTCGTGAGGGTTTATTTTGGGCTGTCTTGTTGTAAAAACTGATTATGGCTTGACAATCAGTACGGATTAATAACTCAGTCTTATCTAAATAATAAATCTTGAAGTTACTGAGACTATTTATAACTGCAAAGATTTCTGCATCTATGGTGGATTTCAGGGGATTAAATTTTCCACTGGCATATGCGCAAATTTTTTCTTTTTCTTTGGGATCAAATTTTTGTGGCTTCCATTTACAGATTCCTCCCCAGCCTTCCATGCAACCATCTGCTTCAATAATCATATAACTTTGTTCCGGGGGAAGTTCCAAATCAGGTAACTGTTGAATAAGCTGCTTCATTTTGCGAATAAGAGCCCAATCTTGATTATTCATTTTCTTCTCACCAGTTGGGCTGGTCTTGGAGTATAAAGGGCCCAAAATTTTGCCCATTTCAGGAATATAACTCCTAGCATAATTAAGAAGCCCTAACCAGGAACGCAATCCTTTGGTTGTCTGCAGCTCTTCATCTTTAAAATTTGCTATTTTCTTGATTATATGCTCTTGGAGTTTGATGCGAGAATTCCCCAATGTTGAGCCAAGGAACTCAATCGATGAACTTCCAATTTTCATTTTTGTCGGACTTATAATAAGCCCGTTTTTCTTGACAATTTGCAGCATTAATTTAAGATGTTCCTCATGTTCCTCCTTGGTCTGCGAAAACACCAAGATGTCATCTATATAAACAGCAATGAATTCTTTCGTACCTCGAAAACAAAGATCCATCTTTCTTTGAAAGACTGCAGGGGCATTCTTGAGGCCAAAAGGCATTACAAGCCATTCAAATAGTCCCTCTGGAACCCAAAAGGCTGTCCATTCAATGGAGGATGGGTCCATCATAACTTGATGAAATCCACTTTTTAAATCAAACTTTGAGTAGATTTTACTGGTTCCTACTCGTTTGATGATGGTGTTGATCCCAGGGAGGCTATACTGATCTTTATGAGTGTTGTCATTGAGTCTCTTATAATTGAAGACCATTCTTTCCTTCCCTTTCTTTTCTTGCTTTGTAACAGGATCTATTGTAGTTCCAGAATTTACTATTATGGCAGTAGTCCGATGTCGACTTTTGCTGGGCCGAATCACATTTAAGTCCAATAAAGCCTTTATATGCTTACTGAAGGATGCTTGCATTGCGGGAGTGACATGCTTTAGTGGCTTGTCTTCAATTGTAATATCAGGATTTTTGATTTCCAGTTTACATTTGACTTGATTCTTTTCCCAATATTTTGTTGGATTGTCCCCAATATAACCCGTGTCAAGAAGGTCCTTTAATAAATGTTGATATTCTTCCTTGACTAGTATTTGGCTGGAACTAACCTGTTCCTGAATCTGAATGTATTCTTCTTCTTCCATACTTAATTCTTCCATGGCTGAGGCAGATACAGCTTCCTGAGCTGTTTTAATGGTGGTAACATTTTTGTAAAATGTTACCTCATTACCTTCAATCCTTAGACCACCATACATGGAACGAATAAAATTGCATCCAAGAATCATAGAGATGTTGCCAAGTGATAAAGGAAATGCGTATGTATATGGTATGCGAAAGAAATGTTCATTAATTCTCATACCTCCATTCTTCAGCTTTTTATTAGCCTTTGTTTGGGAATTGATACCATTGAAATTTACTTCAAAAGTATTATCTTCAAGAGCTTCCTTTGGGACAGAATTTTGATCAATACAGCAGGTCGTAGCTCCTGTATCTAGGATTGCATTCATTTTGAATCTTTCCATTCCTGGAATGTCAATTTCCACAGTCATATTGTAAAGCCCATTTACTTTTTTCTTTGGTTGCGTACCTTCTTGTGCAGAAAAAACCTTCTCCTTTTCTTCTATGATTACATTTATGTCTTCGGATATTTCATTTCCATCATCAGGTTGCTCAGCCTGCTTTCTCAAATCATGGAGTTCTAATGTGAGAAAGTCATTTTTTGTATTTTAATTCTTCAATCTCTGAATCAAGTTCCATACGTTCAGCAGCAATATTTGATAGTAATTGGGCTCTTTCTTTTTCAAAAGATTCACGTAATTCCTAGAGCTGTGACTGATAGCTCTCCTTTTCTTCTGATAATTCTTGTTTCAACTTAGCATTTTCTGTTTCTAATATCAGAATGTAACTCTGTTGTTCATGTATTAGTGAGGATGGTATAATAGGTGATCGTTGTTCCTTTTCTACAGGTATTTTTGTGTCAAAATAGGGCAAGGACGCGCTTCTTTTCGAATAAGAAAGATAAGTACAGAACTAGAAAGATACAGACAATTCTTACAAGAAAAGGAAATTACATAGAGCTTGAAACTTACAAGAGAATGCTGGTTCTCAGAGTAAAGCTTGTGTCGTGAGTCGACTTGTGCTTTGCAATGAGCTAGGGTAAGGTTTATATAGGAAAGAAAGGATGGAAACTGGGTGCGCTGAAGGGCCCCATCATCATTTCCATCGTACCCCCTATTAAGCTTTCCAGCAAGGTCTACTTATCTTTACAGCTAAGTGGGAATCTTATCTCGTCAAGTGGCTTCCCGGGCCAAACTTGATTTGACAGATTATTATTACTTTAAACAAAGTTGGATTCTTCAGGGATATTGGGCCCACCACTGCTTCTTTGCTTTTACGGTGGTTGATTTCTGATGGCCTTTGTTATTTCTTGGATATTAAGAAAGGAATCCCATAATTGCCGTTTGATGATTCGTACGCAGGCCAGCTGGTTTCGCCAATAGGGATCTGCTCCGTGGCTTCTATGAGTGTACTCATATTCTTTGAGCTGGATGGTGGTTTCCAGGTCACGGATGAGGTTAAGTGTCCCTCAGAAATGTCTCTTTCAATTCTTGATAATTGTTGTCGCTTTTCGTTGTCTTCTGAGCGTTGGACGCCTGGCGGGATGGAGTAGAAGATATCCTGGTATTGGTGAAGAAGTGTACAAGGCCCAACAGGTGCTGTGAGGCCTTCTTGCTGGGCTTGGCCTGGATTTGTGCTGCTAGAGCCTCCATCTGAAGTAGTATGTCGTCCCTTTGAGGTGTTGAAGTCCATGGTCCTGTAAGAAGACAAACAAGTCTGGATAAAGCGTCAGCTAGTAAATTGTCTTTACCATCAACGTGTTGGAAGATGACAGGAACTCCAATGCCTGTAATGAAATCCGTAAATGACAGCCATCTGACTCGTGAGGGTTTATTTTGGGCTGTCTTGTTGTAAAAACTGATTATGGCTTGACAATCAGTACGGATTAATAACTCAGTCTTATCTAAATAATAAATCTTGAAGTTACTGAGACTATTTATAACTGCAAAGATTTCTGCATCTATGGTGGATTTCAGGGGATTAATTTTCCACTGGCATATGCGCAAATTTTTTCTTTTTCTTTCGGATCAAATTTCTGCGGCTTCCACTTACAGATCCCCCCCCAACCTTCCATGCAGCCATCTGCTTCAATAATCATATAACTTTGTTCTGGAGGAAGTTCCAAATCAGGCAATTGCTGAATAAGCTGCTTCATTTTGCGAATAAGAGCCCAATCTTGATTATTCATTTTCTTCTCACCAGTTGGGCTGGTCTTGGAGTATAAAGGGCCCAAAATTTTGCCCATTTCAGGAATATAACTCCTAGCATAATTAAGAAGCCCTAACCAGGAACGCAATCCTTTGGTTGTCTGCAGCTCTTCATCTTTAAAATTTGCTATTTTCTTGATTATATGCTCTTGGAGTTTGATGCGAGAATTCCCCAATGTTGCGCCAAGGAACTCAATCGATGAACTTCCAATTTTCATTTTTGTCGGACTTATAATAAGCCCGTTTTTCTTGACAATTTGCAGCATTAATTTAAGATGTTCCTCATGTTCCTCCTTGGTCTGCGAAAACACCAAGATGTCATCTATATAAACAGCAATGAATTCTTTCGTACCTCGAAAACAAAGATCCATCTTTCTTTGAAAGACTGCAGGGGCATTCTTGAGGCCAAAAGGCATTACAAGCCATTCAAATAGTCCCTCTGGAACCCAAAAGGCTGTCCATTCAATGGAGGATGGGTCCATCATAACTTGATGAAATCCACTTTTTAATCAAACTTTGAGTAGATTTTACTGGTTCCTACTCGTTTGATGATGGTGTTGATCCCAGGGAGCTATACTGATCTTTATGAGTGTTGTCATTGAGTCTCTTATAATTGAAGACCATTCTTTCCTTCCCTTTCTTTTCTTGCTTTGTACAGGATCTATTGTAGTTCCAGAATTTACTATTATGGCAGTAGTCCGATGTCGACTTTTGCTGGGCCGAATCACATTTAAGTCCTTTATATGCTTACTGAAGGATGCTTGCATTGCGGGAGTGACATGCTTTAGTGGCTTGTCTTCAATTGTAATATCAGGATTTTTGATTTCCAGTTTACATTTGACTTGATTCTTTTCCCAATATTTTGTTGGATTGTCCCCAATATAACCCGTGTCAAGAAGGTCCTTTAATAAATGTTGATATTCTTCCTTGACTAGTATTTGGCTGGAACTAACCTGTTCCTGAATCTGAATGTATTCTTCTTCTTCCATACTTAATTCTTCCATGGCTGAGGCAGATACAGCTTCCTGAGCTGTTTTAATGGTGGTAACATTTTTATAAAATGTTACCTCATTACCTTCAATCCTTAGACCACCATACATGGAACGAATAAAATTGCATCCAAGAATCATAGAGATGTTGCCAAGTGATAAAGGAAATGCAATATGGTATGCGAAAGAAATGTTCATTAATTCTCATACCTCCATTCTTCAGCTTTTTATTAGCCTTTGTTTGGGAATTGATACCATTGAAATTTACTTCAAAAGTATTATCTTCAAGAGCTTCCTTTGGGACAGAATTTTGATCAATACAGCAGGTCGTAGCTCCTGTATCTAGGATTGCATTCATTTTGAATCTTTCCATTCCTGGAATGTCAATTTCCACAGTCATATTGTAAAGCCCATTTACTTTTTTCTTTGGTTGCGTACTTTCTTGTGCAGAAAAAACCTTCTCCTTTTCTTCTATGATTACATTTATGTCTTCGGATATTTCATTTCCATCATCAGGTTGCTCAGCCTGCTTTCTCAAATCATGGAGTTCTAATGTGAGAAAGTCATTTTTGTATTTTAATTCTTCAATCTCTGAATCAAGTTCCATACGTTCAGCAACAATATTTGATAGTAATTGGGCTCTTTCTTTTTCAAAAGATTCACGTAATTCCTGGAGCTGTGACTGATAGCTCTCCTTTTCTTCTGATAATTCTTGTTTCAACTTAGCATTTTCTGTTTCTAATATCAGAATGTAACTCTGTTGTTCATGTATTAGTGAGGATGGTATAACAGGTGATCGTTGTTCCTTTTCTACAGGTATTTTTGTGTCAAAATAGGGCAAGGAACACATACCACATGAGGTGAGGAGACATCTGGGACAATGCATCCTGTGCTTCCTCATTGTTTCTCTTCTGCAGCAATGACATTTAGCATATTCTGCTGTTATATCTCCATTGAGCTCCCATATATGATTACAGTCATGTTGCTTCTGGGATACTTTAACCATTGGTTGCCATCCATGTGTTTTTCCAATCATGTAACAATTTTTCTGTTCAATAAAGACCAGAAGGAATTCATTTGTTAGAGAATTTATTTGTTGTACCTGCTGATCTTCTCCTTCAGAGATACTATAGATGGCATCTGACTGGTCGTCTCCTTCTTGAACAGACATTATTTCATATTCTTCTGGTAATTCCAGTCCTTCAAACATTGATACCCTTTTGATATTCTTATATTCTTTGGGACAATCTCTGGCGAAATGTCCTTCTTCTCCACAGAGAAAACATTTACACTTCTTATTTCGAAGAAGATGCTTCTTCTTTTCAATCCTTGCATGAGAATTATGAGGTTTTCCTTTGTAGGTTGTTGACTTTCTAGCCCCATATTTTCACCTTGTGTTTTGGTAATAACCTGGGATGGGTACTTGATTGCAGAATGACAGATCTTTTAATGACCTGCTGAAAGCAGTCTTCTTACATTATTCTTCAAGATATTTGTAGGTAAATATTACCCTGGGATGAATACCCATAGTATTGCCGCTATATCTTTCCTCAAATTCTGCTTTTATTTTTCGTCCTAGGTCCCCAGGTAATTTAAGCCAAAATTTCTCAGATAATTCCGGCCCTGTGAAAAGTTGTCCTGTCTTTGCTGCAAGATGCATATAATCATTCATAAATGAGAAAATATCTTTTATATTTGGGCATGTTAGTCTTTCCAAGTCTCGGTACGCCCGGTCCTGCATATCAGTGGATCCCTGGAAAGGATCCTCAAGCATAAATACTCGTCTAATTTGAGAAATAATGTTTTGCGTACCATTTCTTCCCTCAGCTGAATTGATCAGCTCTTTGTACACATTTGGAAAAGCCATTCTCCATTGAATCCAGGTTAATCTTTCTGCTTCACCCAGAAGATTTTCAATAAAGTCTGCTTTATCCTGTGTATCTGTGAAGTTTTGAAGTGCCACAACATTTTTGGTTATGGCTTCCCAAATGAGAAATACATCTTCAATTTTACCCAACTGAGTCGGTAGGGTAAGAATAGCTCCGGTTTGGGTTTGTGCAGTTGGAAGGTTCCACCATTCTGAAGTGTCCTTCCCTTTGAATGCTCTGCCCCTGAAACTAGTTCCAGGTTCAGTAGCCATACTTACAGGTTCCTGTTTTGGTCTTGTTGGTCCTACTCCAACAGGGTTCATTGTAGTATCCACCGGTGGTCTGTAAGTGGAAGCGGCTTCTTGAGAGTAAACTTGTTCAGTCAAGTTTCGTAGTTGAGGGTAATCCATTACCCATGCCTCATCATCATCTTGGGGAGATCGTAGGTTTTTTTCCAAATGGGTTGATATCCACTATAGATAAGAACAACCTTAGAGTGACTCCAACAAGTCATTCTTAGCTCTAGTGATAGGTATCACATATATTAATTACATATATCACATATATAACTATTACATTATGCTTTCAACTAATTGATATTCGTATAAACATTGGATTGTTCACATATTAACATGTATACATGATATGCATGTATATCACCCAACTTCACCTCTATCCACATTGACCTTGGAGTGAGTCCAACAAATCAACGCTTCAAGTTAATGCCGACCCGCTAATCATGAGATCATATCTCAATGGTTCAAAGATATCTAACTTCAAGTCAGGCTTGGAGTGAGTGCAACAACCAAATCAAGAAATCAAATTTTGGTTCTTATCATATTAACATATGTATACTTTAATTCTTTTGTAAGAGTTTCTAGGTCTTATCCTTTTTTTAATGCAAATAATTAAATTATATATATGACATGACATTAACATGGCATGACATAATTAATGGAACCAATTATGGTAAATGATACCGCATAAGTAATGCAACTAATTATGACTAAATTAAATATGATAGTTATAAATTTTATTGGACATTAAAATATGATTAAGAATCTAATTTTCATAACATAAGATTTCTTAATTAAATTAGGAAATAATTTTCAAATTTAATGACATATTTTTTAGAAAATAATTCTTAATCAAGAAAATCTAATTACTTAGGAAATAATTTTCTAATTTGAAAATCTCCTAACAGATTAGGAAATATATATTATAATTAAAATTTCTTAATTAATTCAGAATTTTTCCAAATTAAATTTTCTAAATTTTGCAAAAATTTTCTTAATTGCAATTTTCTAACAAATTAGGAAACTTTCCAAAGTTGAAATAACAAATTAGGAAACTTTCTACAATTGTAATTTTCAAAATTAAAATTATGATCAACTAGGTCTCGTAAAACAATTTTACAATTATGTCGAAGCACGATCAGACTTTGATACCGTTGTTAGAGAGCTCGATGTGATTCGTGCATTAGACACGTTTCACGAACGAGCAACGAAAGACAAATAATAATTAAACTAATTATTACAACACAGGCATCACATGAATACAGGATACAACACAACTAGACATAATCTCAATATAAATTTTACGATATGAAATTATATCTGACAAATTGGAGTGGAAATAACATTAACCAATGACGTTTATCAAACCTCGCTTCTATTCGTGTCGACGCCGATCTTTTGTCGAGACAACTTCACAAAGCCCAAGTCGAGTGTCTACTTGGTACTAAACAAAGGGTGGATACGAATCGATTTGAGAGAGGGATCACAGTTCAATTTGTACCCGACGACAATTGCAACCTAGTGACACAAATCAATCGGCGAAAACAACCTTTATTATTGTTGTACGAGGGCTGCTAATCAGCGATGCTGGTGGCGTGACCTATGGTGGGGGCTCCGGAGGTCAATAAGGGACCGACGGAGGGAGGGCTGCTGGCGGCGTGGCCTTCTGGCTATGCAAGTGGCTCTAGCGACTTCTTGGATGCGGTGACAGTGGCGGGACAACAACACCTTGCTGTTGTCCATGCATGAATGGAGGGCATTCGACGGGCGGCGGGGACTGACGCTAGGAGGGCCGACAATAAGGGGTGAGGCCAGCTGTTGAAGCTCCGATGATGCAAGGGGGTGGCAGCGGGCCTAGGTCGGCGACGACAAGGAGAGGAGAAGAGAGAGGAAGGATCAAAACCTTACAATTAGGCTTTAATCTAATTCACATTCACTTTTTCTCTTCTACCCGAATCTATATATAGATCTCCTAACGGGTTTGAAGAGCAAATTCAAGCCCGTATATGCTAACCCAAAATCTAATTCGTTAGCTTTAAGTTTGGTTCAAGACTAAATTATCTTGGTTCAAAGCCAAAAGACCTTGATTCAATAATCAACCACCTTTAATTAAAATTTAATCAATTTGATTTATAATTAAACAAAAAAAGGTCTAATTTATCTTCAAAAGATGCAGCTCATCTTTCATTCTAATAAATATTTTTTCATATTTGTCCTTCGTCTAATTCCACCAAACTTAGTTTCTCTCGATCCGAGAATCTAATTTTCAAATTCATTTTTAAGTCTTTCGGATAAAACTCGTAGTGCATATGACTCAATAGGTTTCTAGTTATGTTGGTCATTCGCAATTAACTATTAATTACGAATATATCACGAGTGAAACCTAGTAGTATTTTATGACCTCCAATTGATCAGAAAATTAACGGTTGATTTTAGATCCTTAACTCTTCGGTAGCTACAATGAGTCATGTCTCGTTCCTTTTACTCGTCTGATACCTATTTGGTTCGGGACATGGTCTATGTGTAGGCCTCCACTATGCTGACTACGTTACTGCTAGCCCAAGTAATAATTCTTCGTCCAGTGGATTCAAATTACTCAGATATGTGTCTAAAAGTACCATACTTTTGACATGTGATGCTTTGGTCAAAAATTTCGAATAACAATTCTATCAAGTGATTGTATGATATACGTCTCCTTATGCAAAGAGTGGTGAAGCCTCGGTGGGAAATCCAAATACTTTCGTGTACTTTGACTTATAGCTTATCATCTTGGATCCACACATTCAAGGAGATGCTTACTTAAGATATCAAAGTATAAGTTTCCATGGTCAAGGTGACTTGAATACCTTAAGTTGAAGGGAACTCACACTTAAGCTATAATGAGATCTTCATTAACATATCCAGATATATATAGAACCATATAAAGTCTCATAAAAGTCACTCCAATAAGCAAGTTACTCTTAACTAGCATCCATATTTAATTCTCAACATCCCAATGTCTCTAGCCAATGCGGAGCATCTACTTGGTTAAATCTAGGAGTATAATATGTGCCAGTATCTCAGAATCGATGATGTCCAAACTCATCAATTCATCGACCAAGAAATATTTCAATACATTCAAAATTATATATGTAGAGATGCTCACTAGTTGTGATTAATCATAAGTTCTCTAATGTCATGAATTGCATTAAGTTTAAGATCCAATCATGTATATAGAGATGCTCACTAGTTGTGATCCAATCATAAGTTCCCTAATGTTATGAATTGCATTAAGTTTAAGATCCAATCATGGTGGGAAAAGGCGATTTGTTCGCCCTCAATGTTCTTGTTAACCTGTCCCATGGTCAACACGGAGGAGGTAAATCATAGGGCTACTAGTCCGGATGTTGTGGCTACTGTGTGGGGAGGTCGGGCACACTGACTTTGTCAGTTTTGACCCCTAGACCTTATGGTAACAACACCTACGTATTAACTATCAATTCATCCCGTGGAAACAGTTTAAAATCCAATCATATACATAGAGAATATGAACTCAAATAATAAATATTTATTTATCCAATAAATATCTCTCAAATATAACAAATGGTTCAAGAAAGCAAAAAAGAGAGGAGGTTAACAATTTAAAATAAGGTTAGATGATCGTTTTTATTAAAAATAAATTGATGTGTAATATATTTGGATATCATTTTTTCAATTACGACTGTAAGTGATCCAAATTAAAAATTCCATGTGTTTTATTAAAAATATATCAATTTTTTTTTACTACTTGGATAAAAATTTATAATTTATTTCGAATATTATGCTCATTTATTTAATAAAAAATAGAGCATAATTGAATTTAGGGCTAGTTCGAGAAGAACTCTGGAATCCTAGGCAAAGTTGTGTATTTGAGTATTGTAAAATGGATGATATGCCCAGCATGCTACAACATTTTAAAATCTGAGAAAATAAACGTTTGGAGTTTTTATATTTGTGTCATCATTTTAATTTTAATGAAGAAATTCCACTACTAAGAGATTCTCTAACTGGGCGATGAAAGAGCATAGTCAATAATGAATTGTTGATTAAAAAAGATTGAGTGAACTAGAGATGAAGAGATCATTGTATATCTTTAAAGATAAATTCTAATCTACATCTCTCGAAGTTCATTCCATTAGATTGGCTTTTGAAAGGAATGATTAAATGATATTTCACATGTATTAATGAGTAATTTGATTTTCTTCATAAGAAGATGAATTCATTAGATTGGCTTTCGAAAGGAATGATTAAATGATATTTAACATGTGTATTAATGAGGAATTAGATTTTCTTTATAAGAAGATGAATTATTATTTATATATGTTTTATTATGATAATATATATGTTTTATTATTTATATATGTTTTATGACATATGTAATTTAATGTGTTATTTAATATACATGGTTGAATTGAAAATGCATTGGGAATTTTTAATATTGGAGTTATATTTTTTAGTACATACTTATTTGTATATATGTGAAGATGGAATTTTGTATTGTATGCTAAATTAAGTGGGAGTTTTAGGTTAGAAGAACTTAAGTAATTCTCGCCTAAAAATAATTGATGTTTAATTATTTTGAAATTAAATTTATGATAATACAATGTTAGAATTGTAGACAATGATTGGAAACAAAGTTAATTTTCGAGTTTATACCTTATGTAGACGATATCGCCATTCTTTTGTAGATCATGAGTGGAGAAGAATTTTGGAGAAATATGTTTAATTATGTCTCCTTTGATGTACCCTTCCTTTAATTGAGCTAACATGCTGTGTTGTCTTCATACAATATTATTGGAATTTTCTTGTTAGCAGCTAAACCATCTTTTTTCTTGATAAATTGAATCATTGATCTCAACCAAATACATTCCCGACTTGCTTCATGTATTGCAAGTATTTCTGAATGATTTGATGATGTAGCAGCTATGATTTGTTTGGTAGATCACCAAGATATAGTCATTCCACCATATGTAAATAAATAACCAATATGAGATTGACCTTTATGTGGATCAAATAAATATCCTGTATTTGCCTAACCAATTAACTTTGAAGTAGGCATATTAGAGTAAAACAAATCCAAATCGATGGTACCTTCAAGATAACTAAATATATATATAATTCCATTCAAATGCCTATGTGTTGGAGAAGAACTATATCATGCTAATAAATTCACAGCAAAAGCTATATCTGGTCTTGTATTATTAGCAAGATGCATTAATGCATCAATTGCACTTAAATATGGAACTTCAAGATCAAGCAGTTCTTCACCATTTTCACTAGGTCGAAAAGGGTCTTTGTTCACATCAAGCGAGCGAACAACCATCAGGAAACTTAATAGATGAGCTTTATCCATATCAAATCATTTTAAGACCTTTAGTGTATAAGCTAATTGATGGATAAAAATTCCATCTGCAAAATATTCGATTTGTTATCTATGACAAAACTTCATTTTTCCTAAATCTTTCATCTCGAATTCCTTTTTCAAGAGATCAATTGTATTTAGAAGTTCTTCAGAACTTCCAATGATATTCAAATAATTAACATATACAGTAATAATGATAAACTTTGATCCATCCCTTTTTATAAAAACACATGGATGTATTGGATCATTTTGATATTTGTGTTGCACCAAATAATCACTTAGACGTTTATACCACATACGTTCAGATTGTTTTAATTCATACAAAGATCTTTGTCATTTAATGGAATACATATGTTTAAAATTTAAACTTGATGCTTTTGGCATCGTGAGTCCTTCAAGGATTTTCATATAAATATCATTATCAAGTTCTTCATACAAATATGCTATTACTACATCCATTAAATGCATTTCAAGCTTTTCTTGTGCTGTCACACAAAGAAGATATTGAGATGTGATTGCATCCACTACAGGGGAATATGTTTGTTCATAATCAATACTAGGTTTTTGAGAAAAATCTTGTGCCACTAGATGAGCTTTATATCTTATGATTTTATTTTTCTCATTTTGCTTTCGTACAAAAACCCATTTGTACCTTATAGGGGCTACACCTTTTGATGTTTGGACTATAGGTCCCAAAACCTCATGTTTTGCAAGTGAGTTTAATTCCTCTTGGCTTGTATCTTTCTATTTGGCCAAGCATGCATATAACGATAGTGTTCAATAGATTTGGGTTCTTGTTTCTCATTTTCATAAGCAATATCAAGTGCTACACTTTATGCAAATTTATTATCGACAACTAATTTTAGTCGATTCAATTTCTTTCCCGTCCTAATATAATTTATTGAGATCTCTCCATTATTTTCAAGTATTAATTTATTGATATTTCTTCATTATTTTCGAGTATCTGAACCACTTATGGGGTTTTATCAATAGTTATGTCAGTCATATCTACAGGAGACCAAGCCGCTTCAAAATAAACATTTTGATTAGTCGCTCCTTTTCATTTTCGAAAATTTTTATCCTTAGAACCGATCAGTTTACCACACTTCAGGCGAGTATTCTCATTAATTGATTGTCCAATTGGTACATCAATATGACTTGGAGCATTAATAGCTGGTATATGTGATTTGGTCACTCTTTTCAGGTTAGTGAATGCATCAGACAATTGATTTGCAATATTATGTAAATGTATTATTCTCTGAACTTCGAGGTCACATTGATTTGTACGAGCATTAAATTGCAATAATGATGCATGCCAAGTGATTTCTTTGAAAAAATCTTTATTTTCTCCCCCTAACTTTGGAAATATTGTTTCATTAAACTGCTAGTCGACAAATCATGTCGTAAAGACATCTCCCGTCATTAGTTCCAAATATCTTACAATTGAAGGGGAATCATATCCAACATATATTCCCAATTTCCTTTGAGATCCCATTTTAGTACGTTATAGTGGACTAACTGGCACATATACTGCACATCCAAATATTCTCAAATGGGATATATTAGGCTCCGGACCAAAAGTCAATTGTAAAGGGGAGAATATATGATAACTGGTTGGCCTGATAAGTATAAGTGCCGCTGCATGCAAAATAACATGTCCCCCATATGGATATAGGGAGCTTAATTCTCATAATCAATGGTCTAGCTATCAACTGTAGGCGTTTAATAAATGATTCAGCTAAATCATTTTGTGCGTGAACATAAGCAACATGATGTTCAACAGTTATCCCAATAAACATATAATAGTCATTAAATACTTGGGATATAAATTCACCAGCATTATCAAGATGTATTTTCTTGATAGAATATTTTTAAAATTATGCTCTCAATCGAATTATTTGTGCGAGCAATCTCGCAAACACCAGGTTGAGAGTTGATAATAAACATACATGTGACCATCTTGTAGAGACATCAATTAAAACCATAAAATATTTAAATGGTCTACATGGTGGGTGAATAGGCCCACATATATCGGCGTGTACATGTTCCAGAAATACAGGGGATTCAATTCCAACTTTCGATGGTGAAACATACATATATTGTCGTATAATAAGTTTTCCTTGAGAACAGGCAACACTTGAGAATTCATTAAATTGAAGAATCTTCTGATTCTTTAATGTGCGTCCATGTGCATTGTTGATAATTTTTCGAAATATTGTATAACCAAGATGTCCTAACCGATCATGCTAAAGTATAAAATCATTTATGGTAGTAAACTTCGGGTTTACTATTGCATTTGTTTCTACTGCATATAGTATTGTGTAGTACAAATCAGATAGGAAAGTGGGTAATCTTTCATATATGTGTTTTTTTACATAACATTAATTTTGTAATGTAAAGATATTCAATATTCTCATTATGTATCTCAATGTGATATTCATTTCGGTGAATATCTTTAAAACTTAGCAAATTTCTTTGAGACTTAGGAGAGAACAATGCATTGTCAATAATGATTTTCATTCCTCCAAGTAATGATATATTAGCTCTTCTAGAGCCTTCAATAATATTTGTATTATCAGATATTGTATTAACATTACTTTCACCTACTTCTAAATAAGAAAAATATTTTTTCTTTCTGAATATAGAATGTGTCGTTGCACTATCAACAAGACATAAATTTTCATTATTGAATCCAAAAGCCATAATATTCTTCATTAAAACAAAAGAAATACATAATGAGAAACTACTATAAGATTACTAAAGAAACATAATAGCAAATGAACTAATTAATTTTAAAATATTTGATCAAGTTAGTTATTTCCATAAATATCTTCATTTCCAATCAAATTGTCTATTCCTTCATCAGGATCAATAAAGAAATCAAAGAAATCCAAATGTGTAGTCATAGAAGGACCAGGAATTGTGCTATTGTCTTGAAAGATAACATTTGTCTCTATATCTTTTTCTTTGTCCTTTAAAGAGGCTTGGTAGAGATCAGAAAGGTATTTTGGCGTATGACATGTACGTGACCAATCCTTTCATGCTACATCTATAACATGAATTTTTTGATTTGTTTTCATCATTTTAACCCTTTTACCATTGTCATTTGTCCACTTTTGGTGAGTTGTTGTACTTCTTTTATTATAACCACCCTGATTTTTTTGAAATCGATCATTTTCATGTCTACGACCATGACCATGACCATGACCACACCCATGATGAAATTTTTGTTTGTGCTGACGTTCATCATTTTTACAAGTTATCTGATTCACTTCGGGGAATGGACTAGCACCAATTGGGCGGGTCTCATGATTTTTCATCAAAAGCTCATTGTTTTGCTCAGCTACAAGAAGACATGTAATTAACTCAGAATATTTCTTGAAATCTTTCTCTCTATATGGTGCTGCAGGAGCATGTTAAATGCATGAAAGATAGAATATGTTTTTTTCAACATATCATCATTGGTAATTTTTTCACCACATAATTTTAATTTTAAGTTGATTCTAAATATAGCTGATTTATATTCACTTATAGATTTTAAATCTTGTAAACGTAAATGAATCCATTCATAACGAGCATTTGGATGAATCACAGTTCTATAGTGGTTATACATTTCCTCAAATTATTCCATAACTCAAGTAGATCTTTGATTGTCAAATATTCGGTTTTCAATCCTTCATGAAGATGGTGATGATTGAATATCATTTCTTTTGCACGATTTTGTAAAGATTCCTTATTTCCATCTTTTATGGTGTCTGTAAGACCCCTAGTATCTAAATAAATCTCCGTATCCAAAATCCACGATAGATAATATTTTCCCAAAATATCAAAAGTTGCAAACTCTAACTTTGAAAGATTGGACATAGTGAAATCTAATACAAAGAAAATTAAATCATTAATAATAATTAACATGTTGAGGCAATCTGTGATCCGGAGTGATCATGAGTTTTGATGTTTGGGCCAAGGGTTTAAGTTAGGTTTACCCTTGTTATCTCATATGTGTATTTTGAGTGTGCAGGATGTACAGGTTACACATATGGACTTGACTGGACGGCTTCGGTACGGTGAAGGGTGGCATGGAGACAAGCTGGAGGCTTGTGTGCACCCGAGGGACCTTGAAGAGCAGGGACGATGAGCTGATGGGCGCGGACTTCGAGGTATGCGTGAAGGATGGCATGGAGGCAAGCTGGAGGCTTGCGTGCATCCGAGGGACGGGAGCCGAAGATGAAGAGGGCGCGAAGGCAATAGTCGAGGCTACGGATGAGGAGTTAGTCGAGTCGTGAGGGTACGAGTGCTGTGTGATTGTACTCAGGAAGGGTTTCAGCTGGGGACTAGTCGACTGCTCTGGGAGCAGTCGACTGCTAGGTGGCTGGTGAGTTAGCTGAGAATTCGAACGTTGGGGTGCAACGGTCGAATTTCAGTGGCACCAGTCGACTGCCCCTGGGAGCAGTTGACTTGTGGCGAGGGTTTCAGCCCGAGTCTTATTTAAAGAGGACTTCGTGGTGGCTGAGATTCTTGACGAATCTTGTCTTGGTTAAAGGCAAGATAGTAGTCTTTGTGCTCAAGTCTTCTAACAGTGTTGTGGTGAGGTTTCTCCACCCACAAGGAGCGATGAGGGCTAGCCGGAGGTTATCCGAGGATTGATCCACCGATAGATTCTTGGATTAGTCACCCGTCTGGGGTGGATACCAAGTACATCTTCCGTGTTAGCATTGGTTAGTTTTGTTTTATTGGTTTTATTGTATATTCCGCTGTGCAACTAACCGTGTAGGAAGAAAGGGGTTCGAAAATTGCTATTCATCCCCCCTCTAGCAAACGCAAGCGTCCCTTGTGGGCAGTCGACTGGTAGTTTGGACAGATTATAATTTGGTGATTTCTGAGGGATTTTTCAGAAATCTGGTTGAGTTCTATTTGGCACCGAGGGTAGGGTTGCTTGTGGCAATCTTTTTGATGGTATCAAAGGGGGAGAACTTGGGTGTTAAGTTAGGTTTGGGTTGAAACTTAACTTTGATTGATTTGTGAAACTTTGGAGTTAAATTGGGATAACTTAACCGGTTGTTGTGAGTGGAGTTAAGTTTGGAGAACTTAACTTGGTATGAGCAATAAGAATTGAAAATTGGGAGAGAGCATAGGTTAAGGGGGAGGTTGCCTCTTGTGTGTTATGTTTTGTTTTTCAATTGCTTTTGCTATTATTATTGCTATATGTTTACTTAACTTAACATATTGCCACACATCAAAAAGGGGGAGATTGTTGAGGCAATCGACTCTGAGATGATCTGGAGGATCATGGGGTTTTGATGTGTGTGAGCATATGGTTAAGTTAGAGTTTATTGTGGACTAATATGTGTACATGAGTGTGCAGATGTACAGGTACACATGGACTTGGTTGATGTCTTCAGGTGAAGGATGACATGGAGGCAAGCTGGAGGCTTGCGTGCATCCGAGGGACGGGAGCCGAAGATGAAGAGGGCATAAAGGCATAGTCGAGGCTGCGGATGAGGAGTCAGTCGAGTCGTGAGGGTACGAGTGCTGTGTGATTGTACTCTGGAAGGGTTTCAGCTGGGGACCAGTCGACTGCTCTGGGAGCAGTCGACTGGTAGGTGGCTGGTGTGTTGGCTGAGAATTCGAACGTTGGGGTGCAACGGTCGAATTTCAGTGGCACCAGTCGACTGCCCCTGGGAGTAGTCGACTGGTGGCGAGGGGTTCAGCCCGAGTCCTATTTAAAGAGGACTTCGTGGTGGCTAAGATTTTGACGAATCTTGCTTAGTTAAAGGCAAGATAGTAGTCTTTGTGCTCAGGTCTTCTCAAAGTGTTGTGGTGAGGTTTCTCCACCCATAAGGAGCGATGAGGGCTAGCCGGAGGTTATCCGGGGAGTGATCCATCGACGGATTCTTGGATTAGTCACCCGTCCGGGGTGGATACCAAGTAAATTTGGTTTGTTAACGTTGTTCTTCATTGTTAGTTTTATTTTATTGTATATTCCGCTGTGCAACTAACCGTGTAGGAAGAAAGGGTTCGAAAATTGCTATTCACCTCCTCTAGCAAACACAATCGATCGTACATAACATGCATCATACATATTTATTACTAAATCATAAAACATGATATAATCAAAAGATGATTTTTTGAAACGTTGTAAGTCATGCAAATAAGTAACAAACTAATAGTTAACTAAACAATTGTTTAATAAAGCATGAAGAAACTATAAATTTAACTTCTTTGCATGTGAATAATTTTGATAGAGAATAGATATATACACATATATTTTTCAAAATTATCTATAGCTGAATTAAAAGAATAGAACTTTCATGTTGTTAACGTATTGTGAAATTATATGAATAATTTCTAATGAAAAGAAAATATTATTCACCTTTTCTTTTTCTCATATACCTAGAATGAATACATATATATGATATTTATAGGGATATCTTTTGAAACTCCTATTTTCATACATTTACATAACTTAAGAGGTTATGAAAAATGATAGGTTATTAGCTAGAGAGAGTTTACAATGTATTGAGAGTTTATGGGCATCCCCATGTTATTTTACAACAAAATTCAATTAATTCAAAAATTATTCAATACAAAACTAATCAATTAAAAACAAAGTTTAAATGAACTTAAACTTAAAATACCTTGACTTAATAAATTAAACAATCTTAATTCAATCCTAAATTAATTAAATAATCTTAACTCAATCCTTAATTATACAAGTTTATTGAAAAACAACTATATAATAATTAAATCAAAATAGTAATTAAATTCTAAGTTATTTAATTAACTTAAATTTAAATCTAAACCTTGACTCAAATTAAATTAACTTAATTTATTTTAACTTGATCAAGTATTAATTCTAAATTCTAAATTTGATATCAAAGTTAATCAAATAAATCACCTCACATAACTATAGGACTTCCATGTTTGAAAATATAGAATAGATGAGATGCTAAGAAAAATAAATTAAAAATATTTCTGATTGTTGACCAACACCTAAGCTTTTAGTTCCATAAGTGAACCATGTATTCCTAAACCTTAGACACATAAGTAATTCTTCCTTGTGGATAACAAGGATATCCTAAGAGGTGCCAGGTTAAGGGGAGATCCTTTTGAAAGACATTTTTTTTTAAAGAACATCTAAATAAAATATTTTAAGTATATCTTAAAAAAAGTTTACAATTTTTATCATATTTGAAACCATAGTTTCAACATAACTTCTTTTTCTCAAAATCTTTATATATATATATATATATAAATCATGTTTTGAAAAATTATGTTTTCAAAAACATTTTCAAAATTATTTTGAAAAATTATGCTTCGAAAATTGTGATTCAAAAAATATTTTGAAAATCCATTTGAAAAGTTGCGCCTTGAAAAATAATTTGAACATGTTTTTGAAGAATTATCCTTCAAAAAATATTTTGAAGACTACTTTGAAAATTCTTTTGAAAACTATTTTGAAACTCTTTTAAAAATTAAGTTTTGAAAACTCTTTTGGCAAATTAAGTTTTGAAAATTCCTTTGAAAAATCATGTTTAAAAAAAATATTTTGAAATCACTTTGAAAACTTGTTCTTCAAAAAATATTTTGAAAATCCCTTTGATTTGTTTTTTTAAAAAATCTTCTTGTAAAACTATTATACTTTCAAAATTTTGAAAATTACTTGAAGATAATCTTTAAAGAGATTTCTCAAAATTAAAAACTTAAATTTGTCTTTCAAAAGGTAAGGGAGTTATATTGTTGGTGCAAAACAAAGGACCCCTATGGATTTAACATGTTAGTAACTTTTTTTTTTTTTGATGTATGTCAAAGGGGGAAAAAAGAGTTTAAGTAATTACTTAAACTTAAACATATTGTTAAACATAAAAAAGAAGGAGATTGTTAGTGCAATCGACCTTTAGAGTTTTGATGTTTGTTTAACAATACGTTTAAATGGAGTTTGGTCGAGGATGACTCAATCGAGTGATAAGTCTACTAAATGACTAGTCCTAACTGGAGGTTGGGCAAGGAAAATCCTAGTGAATGAATCTAGGTTGGTGAAGTCCTGGTGAGTGAAGCCGGGCCGGTCCCTGGTGAGTGAAGCCAGGCAGTAAGAAGTCCTAGTGAGTGAAGCTAGGCAATGAAAACCCTAAGGTAGGTAACCTTAGAAGTCTTGGAGGAGTGAACTCCAAACAAGTTTGATTAGAAGGATTCCAAGGTGAGTAAAGCTGAATTCCAAGTAAGTTTGATCGGAAGGTTTCAGGTTGACAGTGCATGGTCGACCAGACCAACAGATCTTGGTAAATCAAAGTATAGGTTTATCAATATTATTTTGCTTTACTATTATTGCTGTTGTGCTAATTTAGTATTGCAAGAAAGACTTAGTGGATCAAGCAATTAGACACTGAGCAGAGTAAGCCCAAACAAGTATGGAGGACTAGATGTTTGGTAGGTGAGTAAAGATAAGTTCCTGGAGGAGAGTGTTGTGAGGTTGTGTTCTGACGGGACAACCTTAGGCGCTAATCCAACTAGAGAAACCTATGAAGGTTTATATATATATATATAACCTTTGTTTTGCAGGGTTAATTACTTTACATATTATTGTTGTGCTAACAATCTTATGCAGATAGTCAAAAGTTAGTTGACCATCAGATCGGTTGACTGATCACTTGGATCAGTCAACTGATCAAGTTGTAGCGAGGAATATTCATAGTTATCTGTCGATTGATCATCTGGCTCGGTCAACGGATCCATATTTGGTATGGCGCGGGCACGCAGTGTTAGGATGTATACTAAAAGCCTTGCTTTTAAGAACATCTACATTTTAAAGAGAATCACAGAATCACAGGTTGCATATTTATATTAGTATATGCACAAAAGTCTGATATTTTACATTGTAGATAACATGGTGTATGGTGATGTACTGAAGATCATATTATCAGTCCCTTGCACACTATAAGAAGAGGCTCACAACCGAGATGGAGTTGGACAAACCATCGGGATGGTTGTAGTGTAATTAGGTGTGGTTTGTCTTAACCATAGAATTACAGTAGTGCACTTTGTGTGCATTGAGTAGGACCAAAATAGAGGTCATCCAATTTATACTGACTATATAATTGGATTAGACCTCGGTTTTATTATGGAGTACAATCTCTAAATCCCGATATAATAATGGGCACGTGTATTTAATTATTGTTTCTTTGATTTACCAATGAGCGAGCTTTATTCTGCTAAATCGATAGGCCCGGTAAGTTGGGAAATAATATTATCTACATGGTGTGCCATTGATTATTGACAGAATCCGTGTTCTGGTGAGTTAGGATGATGATGCCCCCTTGATGAGCTCATAAGGTTCATCATGTTAAATCTTGCAAGTGGACTATGGTCCAACATGATGAAAAGGTTGAGTGGTACTAGTCAAGGATCAAGAGGTTGATTAATTAAAATTGTCAGTAATTTAAATTAATCGACGGGCATTCGATATCTTAAACACTGGGAGATGGATGTGCTCATAATAGGTGAAGCCCATATGAAAATATAGGGGTTGGAGAGGAAGTTTAATGGGATCCTTTAGTGGAATGAATTTCCATTAATGGATCGGATTTGGATCCATTAGCGGGCCAAAACCCAACTCCTCCTCATGGTCCCTATCGTAGCCTATATATACCCCATAGGACTCATGAAACCATGGCTAATTAATCCAACACACAACACAACCTAAACCCTAATCCCCTCCCTCTCATACTCTCTCTCCTAGGGCAAGGAAGTCGTCGGTGCAAAGGAAGGAAGAGGAGAAGGTGTTCTCCTCTTTTTCTTTGGGCGTGGTTCCTCATCTAAGAGAGAACCACCTGGTGGTGATCGGCGGGAGAAGTGGCTGCTGGTGGCTCACCGGCGGTGACCTCAAAAGTGAGGTTTGCAGCGCCGGCGGTAAGGGGAGAAGAAGGCACAAGAAGAGGATCATTCATCCTCTTTTTCTTCTCCTTTTCCACTCCATCTTCTTCCATCTTGGCTTCCTCCTTGACGTGCGCGAGCTAGGATCAGGGAGCAGTCGCCAGTGATCGGGAATAGAGGTCTTCTTGACCTCTTTGATCGGTGACAAGGAGAAAGGAAAAGAGAAGAATTGCGGTGGCTAGGTTGGCAGTGGCGAAGAGATAACCATCTCTCCTTCTTCATCTCCTTCCTCAGCTTCTTCCCTTGTGGTCAGCTAGCTTGGGAGGGCTTGGTGGCTGGCGGCGCAAAGGAAAGAGGGGAAGAAGATTCCGGTGGAAACCCTAGAAGTCTAGGGTTTGTTGGTGGGTGGAAGAACACGGTGTTGGGTGGCCCTTGGTGACTCCGCGTCTTGGTAGATCGTCGCCCACACGACGTCCAAGAAGGGAGGGCCATACGGTAGAAGATTGCGAGGTAAAAGATGAGGTATAATCTCTCTTTGGCTCTTTCATTCTTCTTGTTATTTTATGTGTTTTTTATTATCGCATGTGTGTTCTTAATTAATCGTCATGGTTTGATTATTTGATAATTAATATTGATAATTAATTAAGTCATGGACCCCGAAGATAAATACAAAAATCGGTGATCCGCTCGTCGTCTTTTCCACGGTCAATTGATTCAGAAAGTTACAAGGCTTTACTGTTGGTGCTGGAAGCACCATATCGAACCTTATTTTGATATTGACAAAGGATTCAAAGTTAAGTACTATTTGTGATCTAACGAAGTTACTCAAGTGTACAGAAAGAAGTCCTAGCGAAGGGCTGCTAGGCACCTGGCGCAGGAATGCCAGGATACAAAGCCCTAGCGAAGGACTGCTAGGCACCTGGCGAAGGAATGCCAGGATACAAAGCCCTAGCGAAGGACTGCTAGGCACCTGGCGAAGGAATGCCAGGACACGAAGACCTGGCGAAGGACTGCTGGGCACCAGGCGAAGGATTGCTTGGTACTGAAGACCTGGCGAAGGATTGCTTGGTACTGAAGACCTATCGAAGGACTGTTGGGCAAAAGTCCAACCAGAGGAGCCGGTTGGCATCAGGTAAATTCTCCTGAGAGGAGTAGGTGAGGACGCGTTCCCCGTCGAGGGAACAGTAGGCGTCGGTTCGACCTAGGGTTTCATTTTGGAGACCCAAAGTTAGAACCAAGACAGCTAAGGCTGTATAAACCTAATACTCTATTGCTTCATATTATTTTGGACTAACCCTGGATGCAGGACCGAAGGAACGTGTGTCTGCAGCTCAGAATGCCCAAAGGAAAGAGGCAAATAGTTGAGCAGGGCGCCCCTAGTGTCCCGGGCGCCCCCAAGGCCAATACAAAATAAGTGAAGCAAAGAAGTGCTTCGGTAGCTTACTGGGCGGGGCGCCCCCATGATCCCGGGCGCCCCCTGCGTCCCGGGCGCCCCCAGTGCCCAGGGCGCCCCGCGCTTAAGCCAGCGAAGCGAATAAACCTCATCCAGCCGAGAAGCGCGCTGAAAGGGTCAACCAGGGCGCCCCCAGCGTCCCGGGCGCCCCCAGAGTCAATCCTCAGCCCTATTCGAGTGGGATAAAGGCTGACCGAGACAATTCTAGATCGGTTGACACATGGGGGGGGGGCGCCCCCAACGTTCAGGGCGCCCCGAAGTGCTATAAATAGCACCCAACCCCAAGGCTTCTCAACAACAAGAACTTCTTCCAACGCTTTCACGCTCTTCTACTCGAGACGCTCTGCTACAGAAACCTCCCAACTCGAGATACAAGCGCCGACGACGTCCCGCTGCTCCGAGATACATTCCACACCGGACGTCGGTAACGAAGAGCTGTCTTTTTCTTTACTGCACTATTATTGTAATCATCCTTCTGTAAACTGTTTTGTGCACATATAGAATTGCCCGCAGTAAACGGTCAACGACCGTGGGCCTTGGAGTAGGAGCCGACCGCGACTCCGAACCAAGTAAAATCTTGGTATTTGCGTGTTGTTTAGTTTTAATTTCCGCTGTGCATTCTCTATCTTACAATCCGAAACGTTTTACGATATTCACCCCCCTCTATCGTTTTCTCTCGATCCAACACTTACCTTTGTGTTTGGCTAAGTTGTAGCTTGAATCAATTGATACGATGATGAGATAGTCGTTTGGGAGACGGGTCTCTATTCGGGTTAAATTTTTTAATCTGTAGACATGGAGAGGTCTCTCATGTTCGACCCCGTGTTTGCTTAGGAAACCCGCCAAGCCATACCCGGTTCCATCATGCAGAAGGAAATTCTATCCGTCGACTAGCAAAGGTTTGGTCGACGGATCACATTTATTGCAGCGACAAGCAACAATAGAGCACAGTCGAGCAATGAATACAAGGAATAGCGTGGGAATTCGTTGACTAAACAAGAGGTTCAATCGACCGATAGGTTCAGTCGACTGAATGGATTTTTCAGTTGACTAAACGAGGCCTATATAAGGAGCTCGAGACCCGTGCTCAACATAAGAACTTTCGCTAATTCTACATTCACGCTAATTTCTTTCTTGCGTCGATGAATTGCTGATGATCTACTGCTACGGCATCGGGAAGCTCGCCAACACACTACGCTCAAGACTCATCTTACGTGTTGGTATATTTTAATTTCATTGTACTTGTACTTGCATCTCTAGGAAAAGTTAGTCGGTTGTTATTAATCTCCTCTACATATTGTACAACATTGCTTTCTTCGAAAGGTTTTTGGAGAAAGGATAAGTGGATTGCTCATCGAGAGCGGTTGAGGACTGCGGGCCTTGGAGTAGGAGTCGCCGAAGGCTCCGAACCAAGTAAAATAAACGTGTCATTTGATTTCCACTGCTTTGCTCTATTATTTTTCTTTTACTTTGTTTATGAAAAGAAAGATTTATGAACGAACGAGAAGAATGAGATTTACCCCCTCTCTCATATCCTACGATCCTACAAGATATACCTCCTGTCGCCTGAAGAAGTTCTATCGCCGCCAAGTCCCAAAACTAGAACCACATAGAGAAAACGACTTCGTAAACATCTAAAAATATCGAGGTAGACCTCGTAAACTCGAACTCTGATACCAAATAAATTGTCACGTCCCGATGGGCCACATGTCCTATAAAAATTGGATAGCGCATCCCCTGTACGGCGGACAATCTAAAGCATATATATACAAGGCCTACACTGCCACACAAAACTCCTCAACGCACACGGCTAGCATCAACAACAAATAATAGAGTAAAGTGGTACAAACAAAACTAGACTCGCCAAAGCTGCATGCTGACATGACTTACAACATAGAGTAGGAATATTAACGTGGAGATTACATAAACATTAAACAAATCTTCTCAAACATCAAGCATACAAGTATCAAGCAGTGAAATAAAATAATACAGTGTCAAGTTAAATCAACCTACAACATAAAACAACAGTCATGCATAAAGGTAAATGATCGTCAGAAACAAGTAAGAAATATTTGCCTCCAAAGTGAAGTCCATTTGTGAAATAGATCCCCATGTCTAGAAATCGGTATCCAATCAATGTCCTGTATCACAAGATATAACTTAGCTACTTTAATAAATGTCGACTAGCTAAATATAACTACAAACCTAATTAGGACCATCCCAAAAGTAATACATCCCATGTAAATCAAGGCAATTAACCCTAACACCAATCATGTACTACACAGTGCAAGTCATAAGCTCAAAAGAGCTAACTCGAATACTAATCCATGATTTGAATAACTCCAAGGTCTAAGGTAGTACTCGGCAAACCACCTCA
>JAGFNQ010007444.1:650025-706473 GCA_024364735.1 Boesenbergia rotunda
GCCCAGCGGTCTCGATGAGCTGGACCCTGATTTTCCTACCTTTGCAGCACTACGTCTCTCTCCCACTAGTTACATCTTATTCAAGATTATCACAAATTATATTCTACCGATCACTTCCAAACCTTTAACTGAGATCCGACCCTATCACTGCCTTATGCTCTACGGCATGCACCACCGAATGGATTTTGATATCATGGAAAGTATTTTTCAATCCATTCTATCTTATAGAGAGCCGAGCCGCCGCACAGTCTACATGCCATTTGGTCATGTCAACACCGATTGGCTTATGTCAGTAGGTGTTGATGTCACCAAAGGCAGAACAGTGCCTATGGTCCGACAGAATTGTCGGCTTGGTCGATGAGCATTTGCCAAGTCCGACATCATTGTTCGAGAGCATGATCGGGCCTTGGTTTGGAAGGATGGGAGAGGACTCGGTGACCTACCTTGGGGAGGACCACATTTTCAGGCACCCGCCGATGCTGCACCTCATGAGGCTCCTGCTGCTGATTACTATGATGAGCCCGAGCCGGATCTGCGCTGGCAGCTGTCAGAGATGGATCAGACCATCCAGCATGATTTCCATCTGCGGGAGATTTATCGCGAGGAGGTCCGATCACAGTTCCAATCCATCGATAGCAGACTGACCACGATCGAGACCGACGTCTCTGGAGCTCGCACTTTACAGCAGACCTGGTACGATGAGTGGCGTCGCCACACATTCCCTGGAGTCGCGCCCTCTACCAGTACTACTCCAGGGCCCTCTGTTCCTGCCGACATCACGATGGATGATCCTATGCAGGATGACGACCCCCCCGCTGATAGTTGAGTTTGGATGTCCTCTGCCTCGGGTTGGGATTTGCCTATTTGTTTGCTTAGCTTGTATGACTATTGGGCTTTATGCCTTGTAGTTTGACTCTTCTGGCCTTGTGCCACACATACTTTGACTTCGATGCATTTGTATACATCTGCTTAGTTATTTAGCTTTTGATGCACTTGACTATGACTTTGATGCATGTATTTTATATTTGCCCTATCATGTTTAGGATGTTGGCTTATATGTACTCACATGATTACTATCAGCTTGTATGCCTCATTCTACATTATTATGCATGCTTATGATTTTGCTTGTGATGCCATGCCCATATGATACATATGCCTGTTTTGTCATGCCTTATCTTTGTCATATGTGTTCATATGTTTGTCAAAATTATTCATTCATATCCTTGTTATTTTGGGATACCCCTAGGGTTGAGGGGGAGTATGGTTAAACTTAACAGCCCCTCTAGACCCTTTTCGGTGTTCGACAAAGGGGGAGAGTGTGGTTGGTTAAGTTTAGGATGATTATGTTGTAGGGGGAGGATCCTGATTCCCCTATGATTCTGAATTAAGAAATTGATTGGGAATCCCTAAACTTAAAATTGGGTTGTCAAACAACAAAAAAGGGGAGATTGTTGATGCAGTCTGACCCTGATTGTTGTTTTGGTGTTGACACCGATTTTAGTTTAGGTGGATGATTATGATGATTATGATTAAGTCCTGATCGTGGATTAGGCGTGATATGGAAAATCCTAGCTTGGAGGGCTAAGTGTTGGAAAATCCTAACTTGGAAGGTTAGGTGTGGAAAATCCTAACTTGGAGAGCTAGGTGTTGAAAAGTCCTAATTCGGAAGGGTTGGGTGAAAATTCCTAGCTTAGAGGGCTAGGTGAAAAGTCCTAACTTGGAGGGTTAGGTGAAAAGTCCCAACTTGGAGGGTTAGGTGAAAAAGTCCTGGCTTGGAGGGTCAGGTCCTAGCTTGGAGGGCTAGGTTTGGAAAAGTCCTAATTCGGAAGAGTTGGGTGAAAAGTCCTAGCTTGGAGGGCTAGGTGAAAAGTCCTAACTTGGAGGGTTAGGTGAAAATTCCCAACTTGGAGGGTTAGGTGAAAAATCCTTATCTTGGAGGGCTAAGGTGGATGAAATCCTAGCTTGGAGGGCTAGGTTTGAGTCTCTGGATCGGTCTGGTGACCGATCAGGGATATTGGCACGCTGCTCCTTCGTGGATCGGTCTGGTGACCGATCCAGCAATGACTGATCAGTCTGGTGACCGATCAGGGAGCGCACAGTGAGGTTGGGAACCTACTGTGTGGCTCCTGATCGGTTTGGTGACCGATCAAGGAGTAGGCCGTTGCCTCGTTGCTTGGCTCCTGATCGGTCCGGTGACCGATCAGGGAGCAGGCAGCTTCCTCACTACCGTGCTCCTGATCGGTCTGGTGACCGATCAGGGAGCCCACAGTGAGTTGAGTTCCCCCGCTGATCAGTTCGTGAACGGTCTGGTGACCGATCAAAGACTTAGGATTTGATTTCCGCGGTTACTGTTCGGACCGATAAGGCTTGAGCCTGATCGGTCAGGGAGTTACCTGATCGGTCTGGTGACCGATCAGGCTTCACTCTGATCGGTCTGGTGACCGATCAGGCTGGTGTCGCCGTGAGAGCTGGGAATCCCAGCTAAGCGGTGGATCGGTCTAGTGACCGACCCACGAGCCCTGGATCGGTCTAGTGACCAATCACTTTAATTCAAATTACCCTGTCAGACGCTCTGATAGCGTCTGACCGTATCTGATCCTCTGCACTTAATCTCTGATGCTTGATTTTCTATTTGATATACTGCTCTAATGCTCTGATTAAGCTGCAGGTGACAGGAAATGATTCAAACACTCAAGGAGAGTCAATGAAGGCCTTTCCTTGGAGCAGGTTTGTCCGTTTTCCATCTCAGGTTGCAACGGCCGGAGTTGCAGACTGGAGCTGCTGACTGGAGCTTGGCTGAGGGAAGCTCAGGGAGTCCAGGGAGAGCTCAGTGGTAGCTGGCGTTGGCAGGTGAGCAGCTGGAGGCTGCAGGGAGATGGTGTCACCTGGTGCTTAGTGGAGAAACAAAAGGATGGAAGAAAGCTTCGTAGAAGCAGAGTTTTTGAAAGAGCAGAGTTCGCAAAACGATTTCTGGCTAAGTTCTTGCTGCGCTATTGTGTTCTCCACATCCTTGCTTGTGTGTTCTGTGATCCCATCATTTTGAGCAAGCAACTGTAATCAGAGAAGCAACCATCCCTTGCTTGAGCACTTGGAGGAAGGAACAAGAGGCTTTGAGTCCGACAGCGAGAAGACACGAAGAAAGATTTCTTGCGTGAGATCGTCGCTGGGTGGAGCTCGGGAGAAGCTTGCTGTG
Source organism: Boesenbergia rotunda (assembly GCA_024364735.1). Taxonomy (NCBI): domain Eukaryota; kingdom Viridiplantae; phylum Streptophyta; class Magnoliopsida; order Zingiberales; family Zingiberaceae; genus Boesenbergia; species Boesenbergia rotunda. The sequence goes on from JAGFNQ010007444.1 coordinate 653,219, forward strand.
TTCTTGTCTTTGCTAAGTGCTAAGTAAGATCTTTCTTGTGTTTCATTGTGCTTAAAACTATAACCTTGATTGAAACGCTGTGGAGAGGTTACTCCACCGAGAAGGAGGTTACTTTCTATCCGGTGTTCACCGGGGCTTGATCTGCCGACGATCAAGGGATCGCCCACCTTACGGGCACGCCAAGGAGTAGGGGCAAGTTATCCCCGAACCTTGTAAACCCTCTTTGTTAGCGATCTTGCTAGTTGTGTTAGTTTGTTTTTGTTTTCTATTTTTTTGCATACTCTGTTTTCGATACTTCCGCTGTGCTACTAACAAAGTGAAGTGCAGAAATTCAATAAGTGCTTAAAGTCCAAGTGATTGGCTATATTTGTTGGGACCGGGTGCATGTTGACAAGGATACGGGTTCGTAAAATTTTAAATTTTTACGTGCAGCGGAAGAATTAGCATAAAATAATTTTTCAAATTACTTTAACCACGTATCTAGCATGCAACCTTATGATGTGTGGACATGATCATAAATTAAAACTTTGCGAAAAAATAAACTAATTTACTTAGTACCTCGCGTAACTCGAAGTAAGGGACGAGATCCAACCGTAGCGTCCCTTGGAAGCTCCGCCTCTATTCGCGTCCACGCCGAGTTCTCTTCGGTATGACTTCGCAAAGTCACGAGTTTTGTGCTGACGAGAACTACTAGATTCTCTAAAGGCACAACTAGAAGATCAAGAGAGAAGAAAGGAAACTAACCACCAAGAAACGGAATCTAAATTCCGGGAAGGAAGGAGTTGCGATCCGCTTCTTCTTCTTCTTGGTTGGCTTCTCCTTGGTGATGATGACCCACGGCAACCTCAAGGGAGGGTGGTGCGCCGGCCCTAGGGTGGATGTGCACCGGCCCTAGCAAGTAGAGGAGGGCGCCGGCCCTAGGAGGAAAGGAGAAGGAGAGAATAAGAGAGAGAGGGAGAGAACTACTAAATCTCTTGATTACTCAATTAGGAATTCAAGGCTTGCCTTTGGTTCCTTTATATAGTATCCTCTCCCTTGCCAAGTCTCCCTCTTAACGGAATTTTAATAAGAAATTTATCCTATAAATTTTCTTATTCCGTTTAAGCCAAGTCTTATTATAACTAACTTTATAATAAAATAAATACATCTTTCCTTTTATTATGGAATAAATTTTACAAGAAATTTATAAATTTTCTTTATTATGGTAAAATCAATTCATAATTGATTTTATAGAATTAAAATAAACCATTCCATGGATCATTTTAATTTTAAAAAAAAAGAATAAATTTCTATAAATTTCTTTATATAAATTTCTTTATACAAATTTATTTATCCATAATTTATAAAACAAATCGCGCTAGATTTATTTTATTAATTAAACCAAACAAATTGATTTCTCCCCAAGTGGTGGCCGGCCAAACCAAAGAGGGTTGGCACCCTCTTTGGCCGGCCAAACCGAGCCGAACCCATCGCGAATTAAACTCATTTAATTCGCCCAATAAGCCTTCAAAAGACTTAGTCATTTTTAGCTTCTGTTGCGCCTCTGATTAACTCATATTCGACTTATTTCTCTTGATCGGAAAATCCAATTTTCAACTCGTTTTAAATCCCTCGGATTACTCGTAGTGCATGTGACTAAATAGGCTTTCGATTTATGTTGGCCGTCTATAATCAACTAATTATAGAACGATCATGAGTGACACCTAGTAGTACATCATGACCCCCAATTAATCGAAAGATCAACGGTTGACCTCAGAAGTAATTCTGAAACCCTTCAGTAGCTCTAATGAATCGTGCCCCATTCCCTTCACCATCTTATACCCACTTGGTTCAGGACACGGTCTATGTGTGTCAGTCCCCACTAGGCTGACTACGTCACACCTAGCCCAAGTAGTGTCTTTCTCGTCCTTTGGATTTCTAATTACTCTCATGTATTTAAGAGACTCATATTCTAAACATGACATGCTCTGGCCAGAGGCTTTGAGTAACAATCCGACGATAGGCCTGGGTATACATCTCCTCGCAAGGAGTGGTGAATCCTTTGTAGGCTGTTCAAACATCTTCGGGCACTTCGGCTTATACCCAATCATCCTGGGTCCACACCTCCTTGGAGATGCTTGCTTAAGATGTTAAAGTATAAGTCTCCATGACCAAGATGACTTGAACACCGCAAGTCAAAGGAACATCGCACTTAAGCTACAGTAAGAACTTCACTGACATATCTATATAGATTACCATATGAAGTTTTACAGCTAGTCACTCCAATGAACTAGTTCCCTTAACTAGCATCCATGTTTATCTCCGGACATCCCAATGTCACCAGCCAGTGAGAATCAGCTGATTAGAGAATAACCCATGCTAGTCTCAACAGAATTGATAGTGTCCGTTTTTATCAATTTATCGACTAGGGATATTTTCAATACTTCACAATTGCACATGTAGAGATAATCACTAGTTGTGATCCCATCACAAATTCTCTTATGCTGTGAATTGTATTGCGGACATTCAGTAGATGAGTTTAAGATCCCAATCAAATACACAAACATGTATACTCAAATAGTGAATTATCATTTATTAAAATGAATGTTTACAATCATAAGGCGATTGCCTTAGGACACTTCTCTCATATCACTAACAATATTCACCCCCCCCTCTCTAGCCATCCGGGTTCCAACAAAGAAGGCACAAGAAGAGGATCATTCATCCTCTTTTTCTTCTCCTTTTCCACTCCATCTTCTTCCATCTTGGCTTCCTCCTTGACGTGCGCGGGCTGGGATCAGGGAGCAGTCGCCGGTGATCGGGAATAGAGGTCTTCTTGACCTCTTTGATCGGCGGCAAGGAGAAAGGAAAAGAGAAGAATTGCGGTGGCTAGGTTGGCAGTGGAGATCTCTTCTCCTTCTTCATCTCCTTCCTCAGCTTCTTCCCTTGTGGTCGGCTAGCTTGGGAGGGCTTGGTGGCTGGCGCCGCAAAGGAAAGAGGGGAAGAAGATTCCGGTGGAAACTCTAGAAGTCTAGGGTTTGTTGGTGGGTGGAAGAACACGGTGTTGGGTGGCCCTTGGTGACTCCGCGTCTTGGTAGATCGTCGCCCACACGACGTCCAAGAAGGAAGGGTCATACGGTAGAAGACTGCGAGGTAAAAGACGAGGTATAATCTCTCTTTGGCTCTTTCATTCTTCTTGTTATTTTATGTGATTTTTATTATCGCATGTGTGTTCTTAATTAATCGTTATGGTTTGATTATTTGATAATTAATATTGATAATTAATTAAGTCATAGACCCCGAAGATAAACACAAAAATCGGTGATCCGCTCGTCGTCTTTTCCACGGTCAATTGATTCGGAATGTTACAAGGCCTTACCTTTGTGTTTGGCTAAGTTGTAGCTTGAATCAATTGATACGATGACGAGATGGTCATTTGGGAGACGGGTCTCTATTCGGGTTAAATTTTTTAATCTGTAGACATGGAGAGGTCTCTCATGTTCGACCCCGTGTTCGCTTAGGAAACCCGCCAAGTTATACTCGGTTCCATCATGCAGAAGGAAATTCTATCCGTCAACTAGAAAAGGTTTGGTCGACGGATCACATTTATTGCAACGACAAGCAACAATAGAGCACAGTCGAGCAATAAATACAAGGAATAGCGTGGGAATTCGTTGACTAAACAAGAGGTTCAGTCGACCGATAGGTTCAGTCGGCTGAATGGATTTTTCAGTTGACTAAACGAGGCCTATATAAGGAGCTCGAGACCTGTGCTCAACATAAGAACTTTTGCTAATTCTACATTCACGCTAATTTCTTTCTTGCGTCGATGAATTGCTGATGATCTACTGCTACGGCATCTGGAAGCTCGCCAACACACTACGCTCAAGACTCATCTTACGTGTTGGTATATTTTAATTTCATTGTACTTGTACTTGCATCTCTAGGAAAAGTTAGTAGGTTGTTATTAATCTCCTCTACATATTGTACAACATTGCTTTCTCCAAAAGGTTTTTGGAGAAAGGATTAGTGGATTGCTCATCGAGAGCGGTTGAGGACTGCGGGCCTTGGAGTAGGAGTCGTCGAAGGCTCCGAACCAAGTAAAATAAATGTGCCATTTGATTTCCACTGCTTTGCTCTATTATTTTTCTTTTACTTTGTTTATGAAAAGAAAGATTTATGAACGAACGAGAAGAATGAGATTTACCCCCTCTCTCATATCCTACGATCCTACAAGATATACCTCCTATCGCCTGAAGAAGTTCTATCGCCGCCAAGTCCCAAACCTAGAACCACATAGAGAAAACAACTTCGTAAACATCTAAAAATACCGAGGTAGACCTCGTAAACTCGAACTCTGATACCAAATAAATTGTCACGTCCCGATGGGCCACATGTCCTATAAAAATTGGATAGCGCATCCCCTGTACGACGGACAATCTAAAGCATATATATACAAGGCCTACACTGCCACACAAAACTCCTCAACGCACACGACTAGCATCAACAACAAATAATAGAGTAAAGTGGTACAAACAAAACCAGACTCGCCAAAGCTACATGCTGACATGACTTACAACATAGAGTAGGAATATTAACGTGGAGATTGCATAAACATTAAACAAATCTTCTCAAACATCAAGCATACAAGTATCAAGCAGTGAAATAAAATAAGACAGAGTCAAGTTAAATCAACCTACAACATAAACAACAACAGTCATGCATAAAGGTAAATGATCGTCAGAAACAAGTAAGAAATATTTGCCTCCAAAGTGAAGTCCATTTGTGAAATAGATCCCCATGTCTAGAAATCGGTATCCAATCAATGTCCTGTATCACAAGATATAACTTAGCTACTTTAATAAATGTCAACTAGCTAAATATAACTACAAACCTAATCAGGACCATCCCAAAAGTAATACATCCCATGTAAATCAAGGCAATTAACCCTAACACCAATCATGTACTACACAGTGCAAGTCATAAGCTCAAAAGAGCTAACTCGAATACTAATCCATGATTTGAATAACTCCAAGGTCTAAGGTAGTACTCGGCAAACCACCTCAAACCAAAAGACCAACCCAAAACATAATCCAACGACAAAAACCAAACCCAACTCGATATAAATTTTTCCCAACAATCTAAGATTTGATCAAGGTATACAACAAGAACTAGTCTAATTAAACTCGATCACAAATGTAGGGATTCCTATGCGAAAACATCACATATATGCAGTGGAAAATAGGATCCCTTGAGCGATTCTTGCGAAAAACTCATACAAAATTCTATAAAAGAGATTTATATCTTTGGTACGCGCCCTTTGCTTATTCCACTAGTCCTTAGTTCGCCAGATCTCTTACACATTCAAAATGTTCATGCCTCTAGTAGTATCCACACGAACACGATTTTGTTCGTCACACGAACTCGATCTTGGAGAGGAACTGCTTTTGTGGTGCTAGGCACACAATGGTGTTCGATCACCAACAAGGAAGAAGAGGAAGTGGAGATTTTGGCCAAGAGGAAGAAGAGAGCAAGAATTACACATTCCCGACGAAAAAATGACTTTTATATTCATCCAATGAATATGAAAAGACATTTACCTCTTTGTCTTCCAATGATTTAATGCTCATAAACCTCAATGAAGACAATTGACTCATGGTATACCTTTTGGCTTTCAACTTCTATTCATCTAATAAAGTCTCTTGATATCCCTCTTTAATAATATTCATTAAACCTTTTAATGAATATTATTCATTCTCAAGTGGTTGAGTCTAAGCTAAATGAGTCTAACTCGGATTAGATTCAATCTCTTAATCCAATTGGACTTACTTAGGTCTAACTTAATTAATCAAATTTTGGTTATTTTAGTCAAACTAAAATCATCATATCTCCGAAACATCGTGTCCTTTGTGTGTGACCCCCAATAGGTTCTCATAACATTGACAATATATTTAAACCACTTTAGATACATAAAAAATTGACTGGCATCTAACAATGCATCATTGCTACCTATGTGACGTGAATGTCGAGATCCGACATAACCATTCTATGACTATTATAATGTATGACTTTGTCTTTCTATCTTCGATATCTAGATTGATTAATGAGACATAGACCGTGTCATCCTCTAATCAATATTTGTGTTTCTTAATCCCCAAGTAGACTTTCTCAAGAAAATGAGCTCAATATCTCATATGACATATTTGAGCATGGTCATACATTTTAGTATCCTATTTAATCAAGGGGCCCACAGATATCACTTCCGTCATATGGGAGGAATAGATCTCATATACATCACTCATATCTCTCTACATAATTTGTTACATACCCAGTGATCGCCTTTATAGTCTACCCTGTTACGGATGACATTTGACAATACTAAAATGCATAACTCCTTATGTAAGGAACTGTAGTGACTTCAAGGTCTAAGGATTATTCATACCAATGGTCACTATGTGAAAGTTTATGACACTCATATAAGATCCACGAAACTTTCTCATAACGGGTCGATTCAGTATATATTCTCTAATATATATCTATGTGTCAATTTGATATCCCAATCCATGACTTGTGAGAATAAGTCATCAATTAATTTACATGCTAGTCTCAACATGTTAAGATTGTCCTTGAATATTAATGTTTGACTAGAAATAGTTAAGAGCAGTATTCTTTACATCATTTCGCTATCAATTCAACTAATTGATATAATGTAGATTAGAATCTACTACGCAAGGACATTATTATACTTGATTTTTGACACAAACATGAATTAAATATAATAACTAAACTTTGTCTTTATTAATAGAATATAATACAAAATATTTCCTAGTCAATCATCTCATAATTGACTCTAGGGCTAATACTAACAACAAACCCACAAGGCAAACTAAAACAGTAACCACTCTTATCATATTATCACACATACACCAATCTAATCCATATCAAAACCACATGGAACACATGACATAAAACTTCAAACCCAAAACCAAAAACCAGATCTAAACTTCAAACGAAAGCTAAACACCAACTTCCAAAACACAAACCACTCTAAGACCTACAATTTCATAACAGAAATCCCAAATCGATCTGCAAATTACTTAACCTAAAACCGAAACAATACTCAAAATGTAGCTCACGGTAAAACAACTCCAATGCAAAAGGGCTACACACAACATCCATCCCAAAACCAAAAGCTACACTATAAGATAATCGAAACAGAGCTAAACAACCAATAACTAAATCCAAACAAGTTAGCCTCCATGATCTACAATCCCATTTGAAAACCTAACTCATCCTACACCGAATCAAGCCTAGATCTACACTTAAATTCAGAACAACAATTCATCTCTACTAATCAGAATGTCAATTTAAGGAAGATAAACTCAAACATCTGAAAAGCTACTCACAGCAAACACCCCATATCAAAACAAAACACAGAACTCCAATTCCCAAATAAGATCAAAGAGAACTACAAAGCTAATCCAAAAACAACTAAAATCCACACCACTACCTATAATCTCAGAATGATTCTAAGCAGTAGCAACAATTCTAAACAACAACTCTATCGATCAAGCTACATAGTCCCAACCTAATCTCACATCGAAACAACTATTAGAAACTATTATCGAAGTAGAAATCAGATGTAATATCACTTATCTAATGAACCTAAAGCCACTTCATCCAAGATTGACACTAAAGAATCGAATCTTACCTGAAGAAATGATCGCACGATGACCTCGTGCTTAGATCCAGTGGGAATAGAGTGTTAGGATGTATACTATAAGCTTAGCTTTTGTATGAACATCTATTTTGGAATAAGAATCATAGTGGTCATGTGTTTGCATTTTTATATTTGTTATATATATGCAGTTGTCTATTACTTCACATTGTAGATAATATGGTGTGTGGTATCACACAAAAGATCATGTTATCGGTTCCTTGTAAAGTATAAGTGGTAGCTCACAACCAAGATGGATTTGGACAAACCATTGGAACGGTTATAGTGTAATTTGGTATTAGTCTATCTTGACTATAGAATTACACTAGTGTACTTTGTGTGTATTGAACAGGATCGTTTTAAGGTTGTTCGATTTATACTGACTATATAATCGAACAAGACCTCTGTTATTATGTATGTACATGCTCTTAATCCCGATATAATAACGGGCACATATACTTAGTATTTATTTCTTTACTTTACCAATAGACGAGATTTATTCGTTAAATCAATAAGTTCAATAAATGAAAATAATATTATTTATATGGTGTGCCATTGATTATAGAAGGAAACCGTGTCCTAATTATTTAGGCTGATGATGTCCCTTGAGGAGCTCATAAGGATTATCATGTAAACCCTGCAGGTGGACTTGGTCCGACATGATATAAAGTTGAGTGGTACTACTCTTGGAGTTATATGTTAGTTAATTGAATTGTCAGTAATTCAATTAATTAATGGACATACGATATCTTAAACACGGAGAGATAATGTACTCATAATAGGAAGGAGCCCATATTTTAATATGGGGTCAGTGCGGTAGTTCAATAATAACCCTTTAGTGGATCGGGTTATTATTAATGAATTTAAGTTGGTTTTCGGGTTGAAAACAAGAAACTTAAAAATCTGTTAGGAGGCCATAACCAACTCCTCCTTTTGGTCCCTATTGTAGCCTATATAAACCCTCTTAAGTCGTCTATTAGAAAATGCATCAGAAACCCTATTCTCCTTTGGTTTGGGGGTTGCGGCAGCTAGGGCGTGCGACGCATCTGGCTTGAGGCGTGCGTCGCATCTGGCTTGAGGTGGCTAGGTCACGCTACGAACGAAAGGAAGAAGAAGAAGGGTGAGCGACGACTGCAATTCTTGGAAGATCGTCGCCCACACGACATCCAAGAAGAGGATAGGAATACAATAGAAGATCGAGAGGTATATCTAGTATTTATTTTCATTCCGCTATAGTTATATTCGTATTCTTCCTGGATCCCGAACCAAACACAAGAACCGGTAATCGAAAGGTTGTTCGGGAAGCTTTCTGTCCCTGTGTGGATCAATTCTGTCCATAGAATTCAATCCGAGGAAACAGGGTGGAATCCCAACGCCAACATTTGGTATCAGAGCAAATTTTTCCGGCTCTGTGTGTTTTGGATTCGGTTACTTTCATACTATTCATATATAATTTAGGCCGGATAATAGTAGGATATGCAAAAGGCTAACTTTGTGGTTGCAGGTATTAGTTCCAACTATTATGGTTGTGTGTTATGTGTGATTGTGTATGATTGTTTATTTGAACCCTCGGGGTTGACGAGGTTATTTGTATTTAATTGTAATTAAATATGGCAATGTTAGCCATCTAGTTTTAATTTAGTGTTCGATCTAGATTTTATGTGAACTCCTTCGTGTAGTATAAGATCGATGGATGTAAATTAAATTTTGGTACGGCTTGTATCCTTGCTTGCGTGGTGTTATTTGATGACCAGAGGCGTGGCTAAGAAGGAGGCGAGATGGCATGATCGACTGGAGGTGTTTGGAGAACAGCGGAACCTATAAAGCCATAATAGTTGGAAATTTTATATTTTGATATTTATTGCTGTGCTGTTTGATATGCTTATTGTGATTGCATGCTTGAAAATTCCTCATTTTAAATAACTAAGTGGGAGAGGGAATCTTTGAGTCTCGTGGCCTCCATTACTGGTTTGAAAGTGAAGCATTCAAACTTGCGCTTTGGCTTTGAGTGCCTTCCTCCACATCAGATGAGTTTGTTTTGCGAATCACTAGATCAAACTTCCTTATGGATGATTTTAGGAAATTATTTAGGATCATGGGATCTTCTCCATCTGAAGGGACACAATCCTAGATAATGGACTTAGTATCAAGTAATGATGTACACTTAGATGCAATTAATAGTATCCTCCCCATCAGAGTCATTGCTATTATTTGTATGACCGAAGATAAATCAACTATTAATTTTATTTGTAAAAAAGTAACGTTGACAAGATAATAAAATTAATGGGTAAAACCTCCTCTTACAAATGTTTGAATTAGTATACATCCACACTATCATGGCATACGAAATTCACGGTGTTTGGGGTGTTGGTGAATTTAAAATTTTATTGTTTGAGGAATCAATATTATTTTAAATTCTAATGTTTTGACCAATGTGATTCTCAGGATTTCATTATGGCTTTCAATCCTCTTGCTGTGATTTTAAAAGAAAATAAACTTACTAGTCCGAACTACATTGATTGGAAACGAAATCTGGATATTGTGTTGACTACTGAGGGGTACAAATTTATACTTTTTGAGATTTGTCCTGATAGACCCAGTGATGATTCTAATGAAGAGAAGAAAGAAAGCTATAGGATGTGGATAAAGGCAGATGAGATGACGTGATGTTACATATTGACTTCCATGTCAAATGTGTTACAACATCAACATCAGGCCTTCACTACTGTCTATGACATGATGTTCAATCTCAAGGAACTCTTCGGACATCATAATCGGGCTGCTAGGCAAGAGGCCATCAGAAACTTGATGATGACCACCATGGCTGAGGGGACACCCGTGAGGGATCATGTCCTCAAGATGATGACTCATTTAAATGAAATGGAAGTCCTTGGAGCCGAAATCGACGGGGAAACTCAGGTCGATATCATTCTCCAGATGCTACCCAAGAGTTTTAAGCATTTCCACCTGAACTACAACATGAATAAAAAGATGTATTCGTTGGCGGATCTTCTGACAGAATCCAGGCGGTAGAAGGGTTGTTTCGTCAAAGTGCTCAAGCTTATGTTGCTAAAAAGTTTCTGCTTCTAAACCGAAAAGTAGAAAGAAGAAGAAGAAACAAGTTGGTTCAGCAAAGAAAGCGGCTAGATCTCAAGGACCACAAGGTGGAGTGAAGAAGCCGAAAGGCAAGTGCTTCACATTCAAGCAGGCTGGACATTGGAAGGTGGACTGTCCCCGTCGAAAGGAGAACAATGGAGGTATATCTTTTTCATTAGTTGTTGAAACATATTTTGCGGTGTTATCTACCGGTACCTGGTGTGTAGATACGGAGCCACTGATCATGTCTGCAATTCATTTAGGGGTTGGGTTCCAGTAAACCAGACGACTAAGTGAGTGTGAGATTACCATCTACATGGGCAATGCTACGAAGGTGGCGGCTATTGCAGTGAGAGATGTTCATTTATTTTTTGTTAAGAATAAAGCTTTGGTTTTGAGAAATTGTCTTTACGTATCTTGTTTTAGACAGAACTTGATTTCAGTTTCTAAATTATTCATGGATGGATATTGTGTTTCTTTTGATTAGAGAGTTGTTATCAAAAAGAATTGGATGATTATCTGTTCTGGTGCGTTGGTTGACAATTTATATACTCTTAATCCAATAACTCCCACGATGCAAATGGAACTTAATAGCACGTCTTCTAATTCTAATAAGAGAAAAGAATATTCGGAAATGAACCAAACATATCTTTGGCGTCTAAGGTTGGGTCATATTAACTTGAGTAGAATTCAAAGGTTGATAGCCGATGGACCTTTGGGTTCATTGGTGGTGGAAAATTTCCCAACTTACGAATCTTGCTTGGAAGGAAAAATGACCAAGAGACCTTTTAAAGCCAAGGGGTATAGAGCCAGAGAAGTGTTGGAATTGATTCATTCTGATTTGTGCGGTCCTATGTCTATCCAGGCAAGATGTGGCTTTGAATATTTCGTCTCATTTATAGACGACTATTCGAGATATGGATACATTAACTTGATGTGCCGCAAGTCTGAGATCTTTGACAAGTTCAAAGAGTACAAGGCTGATGTGGAGAAATGTCATGGTAAAAGTATCAAGACACTGCAGTCTGATCATGGTGGTGAGTACCTCTTGAGAGAGTTTAGGAGTTACTTATCAGAGGTTAGGATTCAATTCCAATTATCCGCACCTGGTACACCCCAACAGAACGGTGTGGCGGAACGAAGGAATAGGACTCTTATGGAAATGGTTAGATTGATGATGAGTTATTCTGAATTATCGAATTTGTTCTGGGGGTATACTCTGGCAACGATAGTGTATATTCTGAACTTGGTCTCTTCTAAATCAGTACTCTCTACTCCCATAGAATTATGGAATAGGCGTAAGCCTAGTCTAAGACATATTCGGATATGGGGTAGTCCAACACATGTGTTGAAGGGAGACACTAATAAGTTGGAATGTCGTATGGAAGTTAGCTTATTTGTGGGCTATCCTAGAGGAACGAAAGGTGATTTATTTTATAGTCCTAAAGATCAGAAGGTCATTGTTAGCACGAATGCCCGATTTTTAGAAGAGGATTATGTAATGAACCATAAGCCCATGAAAAGATTGTTTTAGAGGAAATAAGAGAGGAAACTCCTACTTCAGTACCAATGGTATAGGATGATATACCACAAGTGACTGCACTGCGTGTCACAGATGATACATAGGTAGTACCTCGTCGTAGTGGGAGGGTTGTTAGACAACCTGATAGATTCATGTTTTTGGGAGAGTCTTCGGACTTGGTCCGTGGTGAATATGAACCTGATCCTTGGACCTATGACGAAGCACTCCAATGTTGGTTTGGTTTCCGAGGCGGATACCGGGTCACGCATGGGAAACCTCTCCATGTCCATAGATTAAAATTTTCAATCCTAATGGAGACCGATTTCCCAAACGACCGTCTCATCATCGTGCTAACGGATTCGAGCAATCACTTGAACAACCGTGTTGTTCTAGTGATCAATCTCGTTCAACCGATTAGTCGCAGAATAAACGATGAGTGGATCGCCGGTTTTTGTGTTTATCATCGGGGTCTAAAACAATTACTTATCATAATTAATTAACCAATAATTAACAACATGATAATTAAACAAACAAGTAATAGTAAGATCAAAAGGAGCCATGAGAGAAGTTATACCATCCCGTTTACCTCACGATCTTCTATTGTATGACCCCCTTCTTGGATGTCGTGTGGGCGACGATCTACCAAGAGCCGAATGTTGGTGTAATCGGCCCAAGTTTGATCGGGAAGATCATGAGTTTTGATGTGTGTGTGTCAATATGATTAAGTTAGGGTTTCATGTTGATCTAATATGTATATGTGAGTGTGTAGGTTTGCAGGATACACATAGACTTAGTTGGATGTCTTCGGGTCCGGTGAAGGATGGTGTGTGGAGACAAGCCGTGGGCTTGTATGCATCTAAGGGACCGTGGACAAAGCAGGGACGATGAGCCGAGGGAAGCGAATTTCGAGGCATACATGAAGGGTGGCATGGGAGACAAGCCACGAGCTTGCATGCATCCGAGGGACGAGAGCCAAAGTCGAAGAGGGCTTGAAGGCAATAGGACGAGGCTGCTGGATGTAGAGTCAATTAAGTCGTGAGAATTCAAGTGCTGAGAGAACTGTACTCGGAAAGGAAAATCCTAGGGTTCGAGTGCTGAGAGAATTGTACTCGGGAAGGGAAACCTTAGGTGGTAGTTGACTGATGCTTGATCAGTCGACTGAGGTAGAGCACAGAGAGATCAGTCGACTGATGCAGTCGACTGGGCAGTCTACTGGTGTCGACCAGAATGCGAATCGTCAGGTTGTGACATTTGAATTCGTGAAGACCAGTCGACTTCCCTAGGGCCAGTTGACTGGTAACGGTCAGAACAGCATCGAGCACTATTTAAGAGGGCTCATTTTTGGCTGTTGTTTCTTGGCGAAACAAGCTTGGTTAAAGCCTGTTAGTAGCCTATAAGTGCTCAGAGATTGTCCAAGGATTGTGGTGAGGTTTCTCCACCCATAAGGACTGACAAGAGCTAGCCGGAGGTGTTTCGGGGAATCATCCACCGAAGGATCGGGATCATCCACCTTACGGATAGCCGTGGAGTAGGAGTTTCATCTCCGAACCACGTAAATCGGTATGACTTTCTTAGTTGTTAGTTTTAGTTTTTGTTATTCCGCTTGCGCACTAACAACTTGTAGGAAGAAAAATCGAAAAGTAGCTATTCACCTCTCTCTAGCCAAACGACAAGGTCCTAACAAGTGGTATCAGAGCGAGATTCGCTCGTCTACGGACTAACCGCCGAGAGAGCAAAAAGCTAGAGGAATTGACGATTGAAGAAAGATTGGGGGATGACATCAATGTTCCACCACCCTATGATCGCGAGAATTTCGAGTATTGGAGGATGCAGACAAAGACATGGTTCGGGATGGATTGGAACTGATCGTACTCGAAGAGCCATTCGAAGTTCCAAAAGATAAGCACGGGAAAAAGCTCCGACCAAGATATTGGAATATGGAGCAACAAACCCAATCAAAGGCAAACGAGAAGGTAATTTCGATATTACTTAATATTTTACTTAATGATATTATTAGTGGTGTAGGTGAATACAAAAATGCACACGAATTATGGAGCAAGATGATAGCACTTCATGAAAATCCTACACAAGCTCAAGTAGTAGAAGAGCCCAAGGAAATGAGTTCAATGGTCCAAGAAGAGGAGAAGGACCAATCGGATGAATAAAAAAGCTCAACATCCGAAGAGGAGGAGAAAGAAGAAGAAGATTCATCCATCTCCTCAAGTGAAGTGGCACAAGAAGTTGAAAAACTATCCACTTCGTCAAAAAGAGAAGAAGAGGTCTCCACTTCAAGGATTGAGGGAGAGGAGAGACCATCCTCCATACTGGAGCAAGAAGAGGTGTCTATCTCCACCAAAGCAAAGTCAAAAGACCACATTATTTGCTTTGGGTGTAACAAGAAGGGACACTATAAGGATAAGTGTCCATTAGGTAAAAAGGAGATAAACCCTAGACCTAAGTCAATTTATTTAAAATCTAACATGGGTTGTAGGGAAAAGAAGAAGAAAAAGCATATTAGGTGTTACACGTGTGGTGAGCTAGGACACTACCACACCAAAAGCTCAAGGAAAGGAGAATTCAAGAAATTGGAGCATTTGAGGGAGTGGGAGAAGAAGGAAAAGAAGAAAAGCTCATCTCAAGAGGAAGCTACAAGGGTAAGGGAGGTAATCCCTAACTTTAAGCGTTTTCCAAATTCCATAATGCATGTTAGGAGTAATGAGAATTATTTATCTGTGCATAATTTTGATTTTTGATATTGTGATAAAAATAGGGCTAATGTTGTATCTCAAAACCCTAAGGAATTTATGTATCATGATAAACCTAGAACTTTTAGACTTAAGGATCAAAACATTAATCCAAAGAAGGGGAGACACATGCCTAGACAAATGGGTAGATCTAGAAATGTCCAAGATGGACATGGTAATGCTAACGTTAAAAACCTAGAGAGGGAAAATCAAGCTTTGAGAGCAAAGCTTGACAAATTAGAGAAAATCCTAGAGAAATTCATTAGTGGATCTAAGGGTTTAGGCATGTTGTCGGGTAGTCGAAATCCCGAAAATGATAGATCAGGTCTAGGATATCGATCTAAGTTCTCCAATAGTATGAAGAAGTCATATGCAAGAATGCCATATGGTTATCGCAAGGGAAAGGTCAAAATGGCAAGGAAAAGCCATCTAAAGGAGAGAAGAAGAATTTAACCAAGGACAAGGTGGATAAAGTTAAGAAAGTTAGGGTTGAAGGTCAAAAGTCACCGGAGGTACACCGGTGTGGTCTTACGATTATAGATAATGTTGGGATCTCCCGACGACATAAACACAAAAAACCACAGCGGAAACAAGATCCCTCGAGCGATTCATGCTAAAGAAAACTCGTACGAAGTTCATCTATCTAATAGATCTATCTAAAGTGTATACCTTTGGAGCGTGCCCTTACTTTTATCTCGCTCGTCCAAGTGCCGCCGGATCTCTTGCACGTTCAAGTGTCCATGCCTCTATGCGTATCCTCACAAACACGATATCTCAATTTTGGAGAAGAGCTACTTTAGTTGTGCTAGCAACTTAAGGTAGCTCACAAAAGCACCAAGAACCCAAATGTGGGTTTCGGCCAAGGAGGGGAAGAGAAGGAAGAGAAGAAGAAAAATGACTTAATTTCATCTAAAATGACAAGAAAACTCTTTTATACTCATCCCATGAATATGAAGAGTTTTTGTCCCTTTAGCTTCCCTTCATTAAAGCCAATAAAGAGCACATCTTCTCATATAGTTCTTTAACTTCTCTCCATTCAATGAAGAGAATCTTTTTCTCTTCCTTTATTATTAATTCATTAAACACTTTAATAAATTAATATCTCATCCAAATGTGGTTGAGTCTAATCTAAATGAGTCTAACTCAAATTAGATCTCAATCCCATAATCCAATTAGATTCACTTGAGTCTAACTCAATCAATCCAATTCGGATCAAATCTTAGTCAAACTAAGATCAATCAATCTCCGAAGTATCGTGTTCTTAGTGTGTGACCCAATAGATTCTCGTAACATTGGCAATGTGCTTAAACCGCTTTAGACATATAAGCAATGAGAGACATCTAGCAATGCATCATTGCTACCCAAGTAACAAGAAAAGTCGAGATCCGACATAACCTCCGTGACTATGATAATGTACGACCTTGTCCTTCTATCCTCGATATCTAGATTGACCAATGAGGCATAGACTGTGCCATCCTCAATTAATTTTTGTGTTTCTTGATCCCCAAGTGGACTCACTCAAACAAATGAGCTCAATATCTCATATTGACTCATTTGAGCATGACCATGCGTTTTAGCAGTCCTATTGGATCAAGGGGCCCACAGATATTACTCCTTTCATATGGGAGGGATAGATCTCATCTACATCACTCACATCTCTCCACATAATTCATTACATACCCAGTGATCGCTTTTATAGTCCACCCTGTTACGGGTGACGTTTGATCATACCAAAGTACATAACTCCTCATGTAGGAAATCGTAGTGACTTTAGGTCTAAGGACTATTCATACTAATAGTTACATGAGAAAGTTTATGACACTCATATGACAATCTATGAAACTTTCTCATGGCGGGTTAATTCAGTACACATTCTCTAATGTATACCCATGTGTCAACTTGATATTGTTGGATCGAGAAAACCGATAGAGGGGGGGGGGGGTGAATATCGGAAACCGTTTTTCGGAAACACTTAGAGCAAGTACGCAGCGGAAATTGATAAAAACAAAATCACACAGAGACACGGTCGATTTTACTTTGTTCGGAGCCTGGGTCGACTCCTACTCCAAGGCCCATGGTCGTTGACTGTTTACTTTGGGCAATTCTATATGAGACGCAAATAGTTTACAAAAGATTATTACAGAATTCAGTACAGTAAACTTAAATAGCTCTTTTACCGACGTCCGAGGTAGATAGACTTTTTCGGAGCAGCAGGACGTCGTCGGCTCGAGTTGGAAGGATTCCGGGGCGAAGCGCGAGAGCAGAAGAGCGTAGAAGCGTTGTTTGGAAGTTGTTCTGAAGCTTGGGGTCGAGGGCCCTTTATATAGGGCCTGGGGGCGCCCGGGACGTCGGGGGCGCCCCCCCCCCCCCCCCCCCCACGTAGCAGTTGATCCGCACAATGCTCGGTCAACATCTGATCCCTTTACCTTCGGGATCAGTTTTGACCGGGGCGCCCGGAGCGCTCGGGGCGCCCGCATTGACCGGGTCAAAACTCCATCTTCTTGACTTCGCGAGGGTGTGCTTTGGTAGCTGGTACTGGGGGCGCCCGGGACGCTGGGGGCGCCCGGGAGCAGCGGGGGCGCCCGCAGGTTGTATTGTCAGAGCGCGCTTCTTGTTTGTGTGTTTTGTGTTCACCTTGGGGGCGCCCGGGACACTCCGGGTGCCCTGGTCAGCTGTTGCCTCACTCCTTTGAGGCTCTCTGAGCTGCAGACACTCGTTCCTTCGGTCCTACATCCAGGGTTAGTCCAAAACACAACAAAACATTAAGTGGTTAGTTTATACAGCCTTAGCTGTCTTGGTTCTGACTTTGGGTCTCCAAAATGGAGCCCTAGGTCGAACCGACGCCTACTGTTCCCTCGACGGGGAACGCGTCCTCACTTACTCCTCTCGGTAGAATGTACCTGATGCCAACCGTTCCTCTGGTTGGACTTTTGCCTGACGGTCCTTTGCCAGGTCTTGGATGCCGAGCTGTCCTTCGCCCGGTGCCTAGCATTCCTTCGCTAGGGCTTCAGTCCCAAGCTATCCTTCGCCTGGCACCTAGCAGTCCTTCGCTAGGTCTTTGTATCTTGGCATTCCTTCGCCAAGTGCCTAGCAGTCCTTCGCTAGGGCTTTTTATCCTGGCAGCCCTTCGCCAGGTGCCTAGCAGCCCTTTGCTAGGACTTTTCCTGCACACTCAAGTAACTTGTTAGAAAACAAGTAAGACTTAACTTTTGAACCCAGTTGCCATTATCAAAACACAGGTTTGAATTGGGTGCTTTCAGCACCAACAATCTCTCCCTTTTTGATTTATGGCAACCCTAGTTCAAAAAGTTAAGTTTAATCAAACCATGAAAAAGTTAAATTTTGTTCCCTCCCCTGGAGAGTCTCCCCCTAGATTTTTCAAAAATTCGTGGGGTTAAGAAAAACATTACTTAGAATGATTTTGTACTTTGAAAACTTAAGTTCAGGTACTTTGGAAATCTTTTAAGTTTAAATGAGTTTAGAGTACCAAAAAATTTGAAGCCTTAAGTTTAAAGTACTCAAAAGTGTTGACAACATTAAGTTAAGTAAAAACTTTTAGTAAATTCTTGAGAAGCTTAATTATTTTCGAAAAGCTTAAGTAAAAAAATAGAAAATTTTGAAAAAGAAAACTTAAGTACTTAGAAATTTTGAAAAGCTTAGAAAGTTTTTAGAACTTGGTACTTTTTGAATAAAGGAGAGTTTTTGAAAAAAAATTTTTGGGATAGAAAATTTTAAGAAAATTTTAACTAAACTCTCTCTCTTTCTATCTCTCCCCCTTTGCCATATATAAAAAAAACAGATAAATACAGCAGAAATTAAACTTCATCACTAAAATAAATTTCATAAAAATATTTACATGATTTTGCTGTACTGAACCAATTCATGATAAGACTTGAACCAAAGCAATTGATTTTCTCTTGTAGGGACATGTCTAACCCAATTAGTTACTCACTAACTGTTATAAACAGTAGCTTTGGCTAGGGTTAGTCATGTTAAGTGTTTCTGTTCAAGTTAGATTTTCTAAACTTGACACTTAACTTGATTGCTGTGAAATTTGTATTTAGTGCCCCAATTACTGCAGATGCACTGACTTAAAGCATCTTGAATTAAGGCAAAGACCTAAGCATCTCAACCCTTTCTAGGTTATCAATCAAAGTATCCTAAAGTGCTTGTGAGATGCTGGCTTCTAAATCTATTGGTGCATGGTTCTAGGGTTAGGGCCTAGGCTAAGTTCATTTACGAAAAAGCCCTAGTTTTGAAAGGGGGTAGTTTTGAAATAAAACTAAGAAAAAAATGACAAAAATAAAAACTGATTTTGAAATTAAGTAAAACAGTTTTTCAAATTCTTTTAGAAACTGATTTGTAAATCAACTAAAGCAGAAAAAATTACAGGTAGAGTTATTCTATTCTACAGAACACAACCCTAACTGCTTAGATAGTCAAATGAAATAAGTACTTAATTCCACAGGTCAACAGAGAAAAACATAACAGTCATACAGGTCAAAACATAAGTCAACCCTACTAGGTAGTCAGATAGCTAATAGTACAATGCAATCAGATCTAAGACGAGGGACCGGGGTGCCATGAATCGAATCGTGCCATCATCTCGATGTATCGAGCATCAGCCACTTCTCGATCGGCCCTTTGAGCGTGCCTCTGCTCGATGTATCGAGCATCAGCCACTTCTCGATCGGCCCTACGAGCGTCCATCTGCTCGATGTGATAGGCCTCGACCTCCTCTCGGAGACTCTGAACCTGTGTCTCTAAATGTGTCACTCTCTGGTAGAGTGTCGGTGGAGCGGGCTCGTCGATGTGCGCTCGGGCTGCTGCTGCCAGATCCCCAACGTCGATCTCAACCTCCTCGTCTGAACCGAACAGAGCCCCGGCCTGCTGTCGTCTCCAACTCAGAACCCCGGTGGCCGATACCTCTAGACCCACTAACGAAAAATCCCTAAATCCTATTTCGTCAAAGTCGGTCATAGCAGTTATTTCACCTATGGTTATGTCACGACCGTGCTGATGAAGGAGAGAGGTGATGATGTGGCAGAATGGAGTGCGCACTTGTCCCTGGGTCGTGACATTGGACGCATGTAGGATAGTATGAAACATGTGTAGGCCAATGTCTATGTCAAGGTGATGGACTAGGGCATACAAAAGGAAAGCATGAAAAGGCCGCATAGTACCGAGATCTCTAGTGGAGAGGAGTAAAATACAGCGGACCAGGACTCTGTACAGGGCATAGTCCTGTGCCTGAAGTTCAACGCCTTGGAATCGTCTGTTCGCGGGGAGTCCTTCCCTATAGAAATAGGAGTGGATGGTGTCTAAGGTAATGTGAGAATAGGGAGGATCAAATGGAGGATTCCTAGGTGGATAGCAGCAAAATGTGGACTGAGAGGGTTGCAGTCCAAGGAATCGGTTCAACAAAGTAGGGGTGATAGACAGAGGTATTCCTTGGACAGTAGTGTGAAACATTAGATTATCTTGTCGAATTATATTATTGTAGAACTCTGCACATAAAGATTCATTAATGGTATGGGTGCAAAAGACAAGATTATCTAATTGATAGAAGTTGATAACATTCATGGCTACGGGGCATGATTGGGTAAATAAGTGCCTATTAAGATAGCTTGTTTTAATAGGCTTGTAAATGGTTTGTGCAAACTTGTTACATAACTCTAGGGTAGGGAACCTAGGGTCAGGACTTGGTTCGGCACCGGGGTTGGCCGGGTTTGGTCGGCGTCTTCTAAGTTAAGGAAATTAAAAGAAGCATGATGATATTGCAAAAAAAATAAATTAAAATGCAATAAAAGTAAAAACTATACCGGGCGGCTCGGGGAGGCATGGTTGAGGATGAAGACTTGCAAGATCTCCTTGGAGGGAAAGAAGTGAAGAAGGGAGTTGATTTTGGTGTGGGAAGAGAAGGGAAATTCGGGTGCCTTATATAGGCAGATCAACGGGGGCGCCCGGGAGCTTCCGGGCGCCCTGGTCAGTGGATACTGCCAAAGGCAGTACCTTTGACTGGTTGGGGGCGCCCGGGACTGCCCGGGCGCCCTCATCAGGCTGCTTTTGTAGCCTTTGCTGCATTGAGAGTGATGGGGGCGCCCGCGTAGTTCCGGGCGCCCTGGTCAAAGGCAGAGGCAGCTGTTATGTCTCGAGGGAAGGAAAAGGTATGGGAGGGGGCGCCCGTGTGGTCCCGGGCGCCCGGAATAGTATGGGTAAGGACAAATCTTATGTCTTGTCATCATTTAACCATGGTTTAATTGGTTTGACCATGCTTTGACTGTTTTGAGCATGGTTTGACTATGTTGACCATGGTTTGACTATGGTTTGACTGCTTTGACCATGGTTTGGCTAAGGTGACTACTATATTGGTATTAAAGTAATTATAATTGAGTTTATTTTTACTGTCTCACTCAATCTAGGGTTTTCAATCACGTTTGTCTTATAGGTTTTGTGAGACATGTTTTGATAATAAAATTATTTTGAAAAAGTTAGTTTATTTTGAAAACTTTGCATTAATTTTTTTTAAAAACAGTTAAGTATATTTTGAAAAATAATGTTTGAATCTATACTTAACTGAAGGTTTGTGTTAGATTTGAATTTAATAAAAAGTAATTTGAATTTGAAATTCAAAAATTGGCTTCCAGGTCTTGGCGAGGCACTAGGCCTTCTTTGGCCGTAGCCTTATTGGATCATCAACCCTTTCCTTGACAAAGCCGTTTAATGAAATTTCATTTTCAAAATTAATTTTTGAAAAAGTTCTGGTCTAACTAGTTTGGATTTTGGATCGGTAGCTTCGGCTAGTTTCACCAGTCTAAAGTGACCAAGTGAACTTGATCTTATTAGAATTGGTTTCCCTAGCGTACTATCATCTCACCTCCACCTAATACTATGTTTTCAAGTTTCAGTTAAGTTTGTTCTGTCCTTATACTAACCTAAGTCTAAGCATGGTAAATTGCATAAATTTAAATAAAAAATCAATCAGGCAAATTGCAAGTATTAAATTCTATTTGACAATAAAAATAGTTTTTAATTTGGCTCCCCCTGGACTATAGCCACGATAATAATTAGGCAAGATGTGAATCTTGTCCTTGGGGATCCAATACTGATTTGATCCAGTTGGTTTGTTCAGGCACAGTTTAGGTACCCATGCCTGAACTTTACTTCTGGACTGATTCAGTACAGCAAAATACGATCATTGTCGGGATTTGGTTCTGTAGCCAAGTCCGGATCGATTTAGAATGGACTTTGTTTTCCAAGAATCATGTCAAGATTTTTGGAACCAGAAGTAAATCGTTCTAAGGCCGCTCTAAGATCCTTAACCTGAGTTTTCAGGGAGGAGTTTTCTGTCTCAAGTTTTTCAACTTGAGTAGGAGTTCCTTCTTGAACGTTCTCGGTTAATGATTTAGAGTCAGCTCCCTCTTTCTGGAGTTTTACTTCCTGTCGGAGGGATTCGACTCGGAGTTTGGCTTTCGCCAAATCTCGAGAAAGATAAGAGATAAGTTCGTTTAATTGACGTTTATTAAAATCGCTTACCTTGATTTCGCCGTCTTCTGAAAAGGTTAGCTTGCCGTCGTCCTTTTCTGATTCAGGCTCGGTCTCGACTTCATCTGAGGCGGTCAGGGCTAGAAGGTTGGACTGGGATGCTTCTTCTTCTTCTTCTGAGGAAGATTCGTCCCAGGTTGCTTGGAGTGCCTTTTTCCTTCTTGTCTTCTTGGACTCCTTCAGATTTGGACATTTTGTCTTGTAGTGGCCCTTCTTCTTGCACTCGTAGCAGGTTACGTTGGGCTTGTGTTTGTCACTTGCTGGTTCAGCTGGTTCGTCCTTTCTTCGGCTTGTCCTCCGTGTGTTGGCTTGGTTCTTTAATTTTTTATAGTAGCTTCGGGCCAGTCGGACCAGCTCAGATTGATCTCCTTCTTCGTCTTCTGCGTCTGAGTCTGAGTTAGACTCGGGTTCAGGTTGAGTTTTCTTCTTTGTTGATCTTCCAATTTTTCCTGCAACAAAGGCAATTCCTTTCTCGACCATATTGGAGTTAGTTTGTTCGTGCAGTTCTAATTCGGAAAATAATTCGTCTAATTTAATTTTAGAAAGATCCCTTGAGACCTTGTATGCATCTACCATAGATGCCCACAAGGTATTTCTAGGGAAAGCGTTTAGGGCATACCTTATTAGGTCACGGTTTTCGACCTTGTGACCTATAATGTGAAGACCGTTCATCAATTCTTGTATGCGTGCGTGGAGTTGGGCTGCTGTTTCAGTGTCGGCCATCTTGATGGTGTAGAGTTTGTTCAGGAGCAGATCCCTCTTACTGATCCTGGTGTCTGACGTTCCTTCATGCAGTTCGATCAGCTTTGCCCACAACTCCTTTGCACGGTTGAAGGGGCCTACCCGATTCAGCTCTTCTTTTGTTAATCCGCATTGGAGAGTCTGGGTCGCCTTTGCATCGGCTTCAATTTTGCGCTTTAGGGCGTTGTCCCATTCTGAGTAGGTCTACAGTACTCCTTCGGCGTTTTTGGGGATCTCCAGTCAGGACTGGATGATGATCCACATGTCCACCTGAGTTTTCAGGTGGACCTCCATTCGACTTTTCCAGTAGGAAAAGTCTTCTCCACTGAAAAGTGGAGGTCTGGCGGTGCTAAATCCTTCTTGCATGGCCATTTAATTTGAAACAGAAAACTAACAAAAAATTTTTTCCAAGACTAGGTCTTGGATTAGTAGTGCGGGATGAATAAAATGAAATAGCGAGGGGTGTTGCACCAACCTCGATTAACGGGAAAAAAAAATTCGAACGAAATATTTAAAGAAAATTTGAATGAGAAAAAGAAAATAAAAATCCGAAAAAAATTTCAAACTGGTGGTCGCACCAAGTTTGAACTTCCCCGCTCTGATACCACTTGTTGGATCGAGAAAACCGATAGAGGGGGGGGGTGAATATTGAAAATCGTTTTTCGGAAACACTTAGAGCAAGTACGCAGCGGAAATTGATAAAAACAAAATCACACAGAGACACGGTCGATTTTACTTGGTTCGGAGCCTGGGTCGACTCCTACTCCAAGGCCCACGGTCGTTGACCGTTTACTTTGGGCAATTCTATATGAGGCGCAAATAGTTTACAAAAGATTATTACAGAATTCAGTACAGTAAACTTAAATAGCTCTTTTACCGACGTCCGAGGTAGATCGACTTTTTCGGAGCAGCAGGACGTCGTCGGCTCGAGTTGGAAGGATTCCGGGGCGAAGCGCGAGAGCAGAAGAGCGTAGAAGCGTTGATTGGAAGTTGTTCTGAAGCTTGGGGTCGAGGGCCCTTTATATAGGGCCTGGGGCACCCGGGACGTCGGGGGCGCCCCCCCCCCCACGTGGCAGTTGATCCCACAATGCTCGGTCAACATCTGATCCCTTTACCTTTGGGATCAGTTTTGACCGGGGAGCCCGGAGCGCTCGGGGTGCCCGCATTGACCGGGTCAAAACTCCATCTTCTTGGCTTCGTGAGGGTGTGCTTCGGTAGCTGGTACTGGGGGTGCCCGGGACGCTGGGGGCGCCTGGGAGCACGGGGGCGCCCGCAGGTTGTACTGTCGGAGCGCGCTTCTTGTTTGTGTGTTTTGTGTTCACCTTGGGGGCGCCCGGGACACTCCGGGCGCCTTGGTCAGCTGTTGCCTCACTCCTTTGAGGCTCTCTGAGCTGCAGACACTCGTTCCTTCGGTCCTGCATCCAGGGTTAGTCCAAAACACAACAAAACATTAAGTGGTTAGTTTATACAGCCTTAGCTGTCTTGGTTCTGACTTTGGGTCTCCAAAATGGAGCCCTAGGTCGAACCGACGCCTACTGTTCCCTCGACGGGGAACGCGTCCTCACCTACTCCTCTCGGGAGAATGTACCTGATGCCAACCGTTCCTCTGGTTGGACTTTTGCCTGACGGTCCTTTGCCAGGTCTTGGATGCCGAGCTGTCCTTCGCCCGGTGCCTAGCATTCCTTCGCTAGGGCTTCAGTCCCAAGCTATCCTTCGCCTGACACCTAGTAGTCCTTCGCTAGGTCTTTGTATCTTGGCATTCCTTCGCCAAGTGCCTAGCAGTCCTTCGCTAGGGCTTTTTATCCTGGCAGCCCTTCGCCAGGTGCCTAGCAGCCCTTCGCTAGGGCTTTTCCTGCACACTCAAGTGACTTGTTAGAAAACAAGTAAGACTTAACTTTTGAACCCTGTTTCCATTATCAAAACACAGGTTTGACTTGGGTGCTTTCAGCACCAACAGATATCACATATTCATGACTTGTGAGCTCAAGTCAACAATTGACCTACATGCTAGTCTCCATGCATTAATATTATCTTTGAATATTAATGCTTGACTAGGAATGATTTAGTGTAGTGTTCTCTACATTATCTCACTATCGATTCAACCAATCGATATGATGTAGATAAAAACTTACTACGCAAGGACATTATTATACTTAGTTATTTGGTACAAGTATAAAGTAAGTATAATAACCAAACATGCCTTTATTAATGATAGAATATGATACAAAAGTCTCTAGTCAATCATCACATAATTGGCTCTAGGGCTCCTGCTAACAGATAAGTCATCTAGGGAGGTGACTAAGGCTAAGAGCTCAAGGGAGAGCTCTAGGAGTCAAGTTGGGATCCATGGTCAATGGATCTCAAGAGGGGTTCTACAAAAGGACTAGATAAATTGTTGAATGTGTCAAAGGATTTGAAGACAAGTTTGAATCTTAATCCTAGGGATTTGGCACATCAAAGTTGAGTATCATGCAAAAATATGACAATGGAGCTATATTGCATGAAAATTGGTTCTTAATGTGGAGATGTCATATAAATCAATGTTAAGGCTGCATTGAGGTTGGAAATGAAAAGATACATCAAGGAGAGATCAAAACTAGGACTTTAGGTCAAGATTCAATTGAACCATTTATATAGTTTTGAGTTTTGTGTCAATCTTGGGATTGGTGATAGACACATGGGTAAATGTATTTTTTCCAAGTAGAAATGGGTACCACAAACCTCTCCACAAAATTTGAGAATTTTTGGAAATTTGTAGAATTTCTGGTGCATTTCTGAAGTTGGGTCAAAAATGCTGAAATTAGGGTATCAGTCCATTGATGCAGAGGCAGTCGACTGGTCCAGTGTTAATCAGCAACTAGGATATTCACTACTGCAGTCAACTGATCCTCCATCAGTCGACTGATTTTTCTATTTAGTTCATCAGTCGACTGGCCCTGGGGCAGTCGACTGATGCAGGGAATCTTTTAAAAGAACAGCCGCGCGGAGGGGGGGGGCGGCCGAACCTAGGGTTTCAGTGCCGCCCCTTGCGATTTCTCTTCTCCCTCAACCTCCCCAACTACTCTAAGCCTTCCCAAGGTCTTGAAAACGAGTTTCTAGCCCACCTTTATCATAGATCCAAGTCTAGGGCATGAAAAACACCCTTCGTGAGTCAATCTTGATCATTGGCCATCATGCAACGACCGGAGAAACGGTAATGAATCATTTGCTATATTTTTCTCATTTGGTTCGTGATTCATGACTAACCCTTCATTTTGTGCATGTTTACCTTATTTTTCCTTCTTGATTGGGTCATTGTTGGTACATGTATATGGGGGTTGCATTTAGGGCTAGGGCAAAGAAAAGGGTTGGTGAGGGATCATCCCAACAACAATCCTTAGATCCTGCGCCACCTCGGTTCCGTTCCAAGGCTTGCCGGCAGGTATTTAACAATGCTGACTTCATTTTGATGAACTGTAGATATCTCAATCAAGCGTACTTCCAGGAGATTGCTCCTCACATAATTGAGATTATTACGCATTTTGGGTTAGAAATACTAGTATACTGTTAGCGTTATGTTAATTTTGGCCTATGCAAGGAGTTTTATGCCAATCTTACATGTAGTAGTCCCGATGATGGGACGTATGAGTCTATGGTACAGGGAGTTACCATTCTTTTTACACCTGCATTATTAAGATAATTTTTAGGGTGTAGGGTTTCCGATAACCCATTCACATAATTCCCCACTGTCACTGAGCCATTGACCTGCCCAATGTCACCATTGATCAAGTTTATCGTCATTATTTTGATAATCCTCGATCTCCTCTACAATGTATCTTCATAGGTAGGCGCATGATTCCAGTTAGCAACGTCTTGTATAAAATCGTCCTAGACTGCATTCTACCTACTGCCACCAAGGGGAGGTCAAAGATCCGGCTACCTTACTTGGTGATGATGTATGCATTAGAGAGGAGACTTAACATAGATATCGCCCGCCATATATTCGCCTCCATTATCCATTTTTCGCATGACGTTAATAGGAAAATCTACATGTCATTCGGTCATATTTTGACCGAATTCTTTTTGTCTAGAGGTATTAGAACCATTAGGGGTCAGGTATATCAACTGTTTAAGGGCTACGACCAGATTGGTTCTCGGCAGTTCTCCTTGGCTGGGATCGAAAGACGGCAGGGAGTGCTGGTTTGGCGATGTCGTCATGATTCCTCCAGCTCTGATGATGATGAGGATGAGGAGGCTGCTCCTGCTGCTGCACCTGTTGCTGCTCCTACTGGGATTACAGAGGAGCGGTTCTTCCTACTTGAGGCAGACGTTCATGGACTTTGAGAGGACTTTCAGAGTTTCCAACAGCGGCAGGTTGCTATTCAGGGGGAGGTTCATGGTCTCATGGAGCACCTTCAGGGTTTCCAGCAGTGATAGGAGGATATGTACGAGATGATGCAGCGCTGGAACCATATGTATCAGGGCCCTCCTCTTCCTCCTCCAGGCGATGATATGTAGTCTTAGCATGATTTGGTGATGATGGTGTTGAGAGTATATTTAGCTTAGGCATTTTTATTATCTCTCAAACACTATATTTGACATTGTAATATTTGGGGGATTTCGGAGCTATGACCCTTGTAGCACTTATTTATGCTTTGGTATTGCTTATATAAACTTTTAATTCATGTCTTGGTATTGTTTATATGAAATGTTATTATCTTGCTATTATGGTTATAAGAAAATTTTCAATATATGTCTTCTATCTAGAGATTATGGTAAAAAGGGGAAGCTTTCATCATTTGTTTTGTCTTGAGTATTTATATAAGAAAAAGGGGGAGATTTGAAAATATTTCTGTGTTTTAAATGGCATAGGATAGACTTGGAAAACACATGGTTTCAAATCTAGGATAGAAAGATTGATACAAAATGGAATGTTTTTCAAAGAATTGAAATTTTTGTCAAAAAGTCAAGCATATTTGGTATTTTTACGAAACAATATTTTTCCAGGTTAGAATACATCATAAGAAATATGCTTGCAAAATTTCAGAATTTTTTCGGATTTTGTGAAATTTGTTAGGAGTTTCTGAATTTCGGCTGAAAATTCAGACTTCTATGTATCAGTCAACTGCCCTTTGGGCAGTCGACTGATCTTTCTGTGGGGTTATGGTTGGCAGGCACCAGTCGACTGGTAACTAACACAGTCGACTGGTGCTGATGTTTTCTAATTTCTGGGAGGTTTTCAGAAATAGGAAGGTGTTCTCATTGATACCAATGGTATGTATTGCTTGGGGAAATTATTTTGATGGTGTCAAAGGGGGAGAACTTGTGGTTTAAGTTAGGTTTGACTTAACTTGTGACTTGTGGTTTAGGTTAGTGTTAACATAACTTGTGGTTATGGGAAGATTGAAAATTATGTGGAGGGCATATGTTAAGGGGGAGAATGCATATTTATGCTGCTTACTATGTCTATAATTTTCAATTGTTATTATTATTTTTGCACCTAACTTAAACATATTGCCACACATCAAAAAGGGAGAGATTGTTGGTGCAATGACCGAAGTTTGATCGGGAAGACCATGAGTTTTGATGTGTGTGTGTCAATATGATTAAGTTAGGGTTTCATGTTGATATAATATGTGTATGTGAGTGCGCAGGTTTGCAGGATACATATAGACTTAGTTGGATGTCATCGGGTTCGGTGAAGGATGGTGTGTGGAGACAAGCCGTGAGCTTGTATGCATCCAAGGGACCGTGGATAAAGCAGGGACGATGAGCCGAGGGAAGCAGACTTCGAGGCCTACGTGAAGGGTAGTATGGGAGACAAGCCGTGGACTTGCATGCATCCGAGGGACGAGAGCCAATGTCGAAGAGGGCTTGAAGGCAACAGGACGTGGCTGCTGGATGAAGAGTCAACTGAGTCATGAGATTTAGAGTGCTGAGAGAACTGTACTCGGGAAGGGAAATCCTAGGGTTCTAGTGCTGAGAGAATTGTACTCGGGAAGGGAAACCTTAGGTGGCAATCAACTGATGCTTGATCAGTCGACTGAGGTAGAGCACAGAGAGATCAGTCGACTGGTAGAGGATCAGTCGACTGGCGTCGACCAGAATGTGAATCGTCAGGTTGTGACATTTGAATTCGTGAAGACCAGTCGACTGCCCCAGGGCTAGTCGACTAGTAACGGTCAGAACAACATTGAGCACTATTTAAGAGGGCTCGTTTTGGCTGTTCTTTCTTGGCGAAACAAGCTTGGTCAAAGCCTGTTAGTAGCCTACAAGTGCTCAGAGATTGTCTAAGGATTGTGACGATGTTTCTCCACCCACAAGGAGCGACAAGAGCTAGCCGGAGGTGTTCCGGGAAATCATCCACCGAAGGATCGGGATCGTCCACCTTACGGACAACTGTGGAGTAGGAGTTTCATCTTCGAACCACGTAAATCGGTGTGTCTTTCTTAGTTGTTAGTTTTAGTTTTTGTTATTCCGCTTGCGCACTAACAACTTGTAGGAAGAAAAATCGAAAAGTAGCTATTCACCCCCTCTAGCTAAACGACAAGGTCCCAACACCGAAGTCACCAAGGCTCAAGCAAGACCTCCTTTTCTTCCTTCTTCCTTGCGCTAAGAACCCTAGTCACTAGGGTTACCACCGGCCACCACCTTCCACTCAATCCTTGCGCCGCCGACCACTCCAAGGCTCCAAGGTGCACCGGCCACAAGGAAGCAGATAAGAAGAGGTAAAGGAAGATGATAAAGAATGAGAAGAGAAAGAATTCTCTTCCTCACACCCACCCTAGCCGCTGGAACTCCTCCTTCTTCCTCCTTAACGCTAGCGCCAAAGAAGACCTCTCCTTACCGCCACATGACGTCCAAGAAGCAGATAGGTCATACAATAGAAGATCGTAAGGTAATGAGAGGTATATTTCTCTCTTGGCTCTTACTTTAGTTCTATCATTTTATGTGGAGTTATAATTAATTATCATGTTTGTTTATTTGTTTAATTAATGTTTGATAATTAATTATTGGTCCCTGATAATAAACATAAAAATTGGCGATCCGCTCGTTGTCTTTTCCGCGGCCGATCGGTTAGGCGAATTACAAGGCTCAATCTTAGAGATTGGCTAAGTTGTAATTCGAATCGATCGATACGATGACGAGGTGGTCGTTTGGGAGACAGGTCTCCATTCGGATTAATTTTTTAATCTGTAGACATGGAGAGGTCTCTCAAGGACAACCAGGTATTCTCTTAGGAAACCTGCCAAGCCATACCCAACAATTGGTATCAGAGCTGAGGTTTCCGATTTTGTGTGTTTAGGATTCGGTTACTCTTTTGGACATTATCATATATTTTATATTTGCTGAATGATATGTGGATGTGCGTAGGCTAACTGTTTATTGCAGGCACTAGATTCCAACTTATCATAGCTTAAATAATAGTTGTATATGATTGATTGTGCATTTTTGTAATTAATTGAATCCTCGGGGTTGACGATGCTAGATAGGTATTTAATTTTTGTAATTAAATATGATACATATTTAGCCAAACTTTTTATTTACTTTCGATTTAGATTTTATGTACACTCCTTCGTGGAGTATATGATCGATGGATGTAAATAATTAGCTAGTCATCTTGGCTCGGAGATCCCTTCAGTGGTGGCTTGCGCATGGTGTAGGGAGGAGCGGACGAGGTGACGACACGACTGGAGGCGCATTGGAGACCAAGACCATGAAAGTTGGAAAATCTAGGATTTTTCTTATTTGTTGCTTTGGTTATGTGCTTGTTGTGTGTGCGCACGAAAATTCCTCAAATTAAATAACTAAGTGGGAGAGGGACCCTAAGGGTCCCATGGCCTCCATTACAATCTGACAAGTGATGCGAACAAGCCCGCGTGTCGGCTCTGAGTGCCTTCCTCCACAACGGATAGGCTTGTTCAGCGGATCACTAGGTCAGAAAAGGTTATAGGAAATTATTTAGGAGCGTGTGATTTTCCCCAACGGAAAACACATAATCCGAGTTAATTTCCTTAGTATCGTGTAATGGTAAACACTTAGATGCAAATAATAGTATCCTCCCCAACGGAGTCACTGCTATTATTTGTAGGGCCGAAGTGAACCAACTATTAATTTTATTTGTCAAAAAGTTAGGTTGATAAGATAATAAAATTAATGGGTAAAACCTCCTCTAACGAATGTAGAATTCGTATACGTCCACACTAACGTGGCATACGATATTGTCGGTGTTGTGAGGTGTTAGTTGATTTCAAAATTTATTGTTTGAGGAATCAATTTATTTTCAAAATCTAAAGTTGTGATTGTTGTGATTCTCAGGTAGTTTCAAAATTGCCTTTAACCCACTAGCGACCATACTTAAGGAAAACAAACTTACTGGCCCTAACTACATAGTCTGGATAAGAAACCTGGGCATTGTCCTTACTGCTGAAGAGTACAAATATGTGCTCTTTGAGGAGTGTCCTGAAAAGCCTGACGAGAACTCTGGTGAAGGGCAGAGGGAGCGCTATAAGAAGTGGGTGAAGGCAGATGAGATGGCGCGGTGCTACATTCTAGCATATATGTCGAATGTATTGCAACATCAGCATCAGGCCATGCCCACTGCTTATGATATGATGCAGAACCTCAAGGAGCTCTTCGGGCACCAGGATTGGGCCGCTAGGCAGGTTGCGATGAAGAACTTGATGACGACTACCATGGTCGAAGGGACACCCATGAGGGATCATGTCCTTAAGATGATGGCTCACCTCAATGAGATTGAGGTACTTGGAGCACAGATCGATGGGGAAACTCAGGTCGATATTATACTCCAGTCTCTGCCTAGGAGTTTTGAGCAGTTCTGGCTCAACTACAACATGAACAAACATGAGTATACGTTGGGGGAACTGCTAGGAGAACTCCAGGTGGTAGAGGGACTTCTTCGTCAAAGTTCTTAAGCTTTGGTTACTCAGAAGGTTTCTGTTAGTGATATGAGAAAACTGTCCTAAGGCAATCGCCTTATGATTGTAATTATTTATTTTAATAAATGAATATTCACTATTTGAGTATACATGTTTATGTATTTGATTGAGATCTTAAACTCATTTACTGAATGTCCGAAATACAATTCACAGCATGAGAGAATTTGTGATGAATTCACAACTAGTGATTATCTCTACATGTGCAATTGTGAAGTATTGAAATTGTCCCTAGTCAATGAATTGATAAATACGGACACTATCAATTCTGTTGAGACTAGCATGAGTTATTCTCTAATCAGCTGATTCTCACTGGCTGGTGTGTAACGCCCGCCTTTTTCCCCCACCTTACGGTGTGGCGGAAAAGCGGCGTTACGCTAAACATACATGTACATATAAAACATCTTAATGCAGCGGAATGTTTTTTTTTCTTCTAGACATGCGTTTAACCATACAGCTAATCCATGAACTATATATACATGCCTAAATTATCATTCATGAACATGGTGACGTTGTACCTTAGCATATCACCATCATACATAGCATCATGATATAAGCTTTCCATAACTTATCCATAAGCATCATAAGTAGCAAGTAACTTATCCATAACATCATAAGTCTTAAGTCATTCATTAAGCATAACCATTATAAGCATAGCGTAGCATCTAAGGAGGCATTTCAAAACCCAAGACATGCGATACGTGTAAATAAAAGAATCCTTTGCCATGTCACCGCCACACACACACATGCTCTTGCCCCTCCTGCTGCTTCCCTTAGTAACCCCTTGCTTGATCTGCGGTATAAGAAACATAAGACTGTAAGCACAGAGGCTTAGTAAGACCCTTTCCTACTCACAAAAATCCGTACGTCACATATTCATAAACATGAAACAGTGGACATTGCATAATTCCGAACATAAAGCATAGACTTGACACATATCTACTATGGCATAATTCTTGACGTCGTCATATACGTAGACTTACTTATCATGGCATAATTCTTAACATGAGCATAAACATAAACATAAACATACTTATCATGGCATCATTCTTAGCATAAGCATAAACATAAACATAAACATAAACATAAACATAAACATACTTATCATGACATCATTCTTAGCATGAGCATAAACATAAACATAAATATACTTATCATGGTATAATGCATAACATGAATGAATGAATGAGTCAAATGCATGTATCATAAGGATGCTTAATTTTGAAACCATAGTTATAAATACTTGAACATAATCATAACATCATAGGAGGTCCTCGGCTTGTACCACATACATACATCATATGCGCGCATCCCTAAGTAAATACGAGATAGCAAATCTCGACCTACTAGGGTAAGGACAGCTACGGTAGTCCTAGAACCGAGGCGTTCTTAAGGTGCCCATCCCTGTTGGACAACTTCAGTAGTCCCAGAACCGTGGGCAGGTTCGGTAGTCCAGAACCGGGTCGTTCTTAAGGTGCCCATCCCTTGGACCCTTACTTCGGTCCGGTACAAGCCCATTCATAAAAATAAAATACTTCACATGCTTCATCATTCATAGAACGTTTTTAGCATAAACATAATCTTGTTTCATGAAACTTGACATAAGAATAGGAACAGCTGCGGTAGTTCCAGAACCGTGGACAACTACGGTAGTCCAGAACCGGGGTGTTCTTAAGGTGCCCATCCCTTAGCATGACATAAACATACTTAACATTTCATCATTCATACTTATCATCATGATGCCTTAAAGGCATGAACATTCATCATCATTCATTATCTTCTTCATAAGGTATGTCATGCATACATCATTTTGTCTTAGAGCCATGATTATCATTTTCATTTATCATCTTCATTCTTAAACATGGCATACGTACATATCATTCATAAAACATGACATACATACATATCATTCCTAAAGCATGACATACATACATAATTAGCATCTTAATCCATAAATCATGCATGGTCATGGTACATAGGAAACATGCCTAAATCTTTTCATCCATGATACATTTCCCTAGGTTCATGGCATATGATTAAAACATTCATGAATAAAACATAACATATAACCTAAACATACGAAGTCATGATACCTAGCATATGAAGTTAGGGTTTTGGTAACATAAAGATCCTCACATCTTGCTTAACCATATACTTACATCTTAATACCCTATACTCAAGCATCCTTGAGACCTTAGCCCAAACCAAACCCTAAATTAGGGTCTTGGCGGAAACCCTAAAGGACAATAAGTCCATGAGAAATTCACATAGGTCATGATTAACATTCCATACCACACATACTATGCCATAGAAAACCATTTGATCCCTTATTTGGATTTAACTCCAAGTCCTAGCCCTAAATCATAAGTTGGCCGAAACTCAAAGAGGATCACAAGCCCATGAAAAATTCATAAAATGCCCAATTCACATCTATTACCTTACATATAATACCATGGAAGCCATTTGAACCCTTGCTTGGAGTTAAACCTAACTTCTTGCCCTAAAACCCCTCTTGGCCGAAAGTTACAAGGGCCCTAAACCATGTAAAACTTTCACATAAACCCCTATTAACACCTTTTACAACATGAGAAAACATAAGAAACATCATTTGAGTGTTAGATCCAAACCCAACCATAGGAACCTATGGTGGCCGAAAGTTACAAAGGTCCTAACTTTGGTTTTCTCCACATATAGTCCAAACAAATCATTGCATCATGAAAATAACTCGGAAACTATTATACCACAGGTGAGGGAGTCTTACCTTTCTTGATCTTGATTATAAACCTTGAATAGAGAAACCAAAAGAATTTTCCTTGACCTTAGACTACCCTTATCCCTTGTAGCCTTGTAGAAATCCCTTAGATCTTGAAGAAGAGGTCTCCTTGTGAGACTTTTCCAAAGGGAACCCCTCCTTGTAGGTTTCGGCTAGGAAGAGATAGAAGAAGGGAAGAAGGAGTTTTGGTGGATGAAGAGACAAATGCTTAAGTGCTAAGGCGTCTCTTCCATTCCTCCCTCTTATATACTAGATGAAGGAGGCAAGTGAAGAGACATGATGCTATGACTCTTCACTTCCTTTAGCCTTAACAAAAATCTACTTCATTCTCTCCTAGCACTCCCTTGCTAGGTGAATTGGTTAGTACATGCATGGTGGTATCATAGGTCCAAGGTTTAATCCTTGGTGCATGCACTTTATTTTTCTATTTTATTTTATTTTATTATTTTTCTACTATTTTCGAAAATTACCCTAATACCCACCCATGATCATGCTAATATTCCTAATTATCACCCATTTATATTTATATTAAATTCTACCTAAAATCCACCAATAACCATGGTCTTAGAAAAGCCTATTAGTACTTAGCTTCTCAATTTAAATGAGAAAATTATGGATAACTAGGCTAAAGTTCATACTAGTACCTCTAGGTTCCTCGAAAAATTATCTAGACATGATCAATATTTTAAAGAAAATATTGAGAAAATTTTCCAGGTCGTTACAATCCCCCATACCTCGTGAAAGTTCGTCCTCGAACTTAGAATAGCCCCGGGTACTTGTGTCTCATCTCATCCTCGCGTTCCCAGGTAGCTTCCTCGAACCTTTGACTTTGCCATAAGACCTTGACTAAGGGTACCTCCTTGTTCCTTAGCTTTTTGATCTCTCGATCCAAGATCTGAATAGGTCGGCTTTCAAAACTTAGATCATCCTGAACTTGTATTGTCTGTGGCTCAATCACCTGATCTGTGTTTAGAACACACTTCTTGAGCATTGACACATGGAACACGTTATGGATAACCGACATCTCTGGAGACAGCTCTATCTCATATGCTACCTTGCCGACTCTTTCCAGTATCGGATACGATCCCACATAACGCGGACTCAGTTTCCCTTTCTTCCCGAATCTCGTTACCCCTTTCATAGGAGCCACTTTGAGGAATACCAGGTCCCTAATAATGAATTCCAGTGGCCTACGCCGGACATCTGCATAACTCTTCTGCCGACTCTGAGCAGCTTCTATCCGTCGTCGAATGTTCTGTATAGCTCGGGTGGTGTCGTCGATGAGGTCCGTCGTGAGTCCCATCGCCTTCTTTTCACCGCCTTCATACCAACAGATCGGAGACCTACATCTCCTCCCGTACAAAGCTTCATAAGGTGCCATGCCGATAGTAGCTTGGTAGCTATTATTGTAAGCAAATTCCGCTAAACATAGATATCGACACCAACTCCCTTTGAAATCCAGAGCACAAGCCCGTAACATGTCTTCCAGCACTTGATTCACTCGTTCAGTTTGCCCGTCAGTCTGAGGATGAAAAGCTGTACTGAATCGTAGTTTAGTGCCGAGAGACTTCTGCACACACTCCCAAAAATGCGAGGTAAAGCGACCATCCCTATCTGAGATGATAGTCTTGGGAACTCCATGAGGTCTGATTATCTCCTTAACATATAGTTGGGCCAGTTGCTCAATCGAATAAGTCATCTTGATTGCTAAAAAGTGAGCAGACTTCGACAGCCTGTCCACAATTACCCAAATCGCATCATATCCGTTTGTAGTTCTGGGAAGTCCTGAAATAAAGTCCATAGAGATATCTTCCCATTTCCACTCCGGAATTGAAAGTGGCTGCAGAACTCCTCCGGGGTCGCTGGTGTTCTGCTTTCACTCGTTGACAAGTCAGGCAAGCACTAACATGCTGAGCCACATCTCTCTTCATACCGGACCACCAGAATTTCTCCTTCAGGTCTTGATACATTTTGGTGGATCCTGGATGCATCGAATAAGGGGTTTCGTGAGCTTCTGCCAATATTTCTTTCCTCAGCTCCAGATCATTAGGGATACATAGACGATCCCCAAGGTAGAGTACTCCTCCGTCGGCGATACGAAAACCATCGCCCTTTTCTTCTAGGATCTCCTGTTTGATTCTCTGAAGACTCGGATCTCCAGTTTGTTTTTCCAAGATGTCCTCGAACAGCGTCGGTGATATTGTCATGGTGGAAAGCCGTCCGGAGATGACCTCAACTCCAAAATTCATAATTTCTCTTTCGAGTGGTCGGGGTAATAGAGATATGGACATCAAGGTGGCACTTGACTTCCGGCTGAGTGCATCGGCCACTTTGTTTGCCTTCCCTGGATGGTAGAAGATCTCGTAGTCGTAGTCCTTCACAAACTCAAGCCATCGGCGTTGTCTCATATTCAGGTCTTACTGAGTGAAGAAATATCGCAGACTCTGGTGGTCTGTTAACTCCGCCAGCCACGTTCAGGGCTATTTCGGGTCGCAACATCTTTAACATAAGTCGGACCCTTTCCTTCTCAGTGCGGACCAGTTCGGGACATAGACGAGCCAGTCGATTAAATTTCTTCATGGCTTCATTGACTGAGAGATTGCCCTGTCGGAATTCCGTGAACTCGTCATAATGTTTATTGGTGACACGCATATTGAAGAATTCTTCGAAGAATTCCGATTCAAAATCTGACCACGTCATCTGGTTCACCTGTCTCTTAGCCTTGACCCTTTCCCACCACATTCTGGCATCCCCAGAAAGGCAGAATGATGCACACTTGATCTTCTCAGGTTCAGGCCAGTCCAGCAGCTCCATTGTACTCTCCATAGTCTTGAACCACGCTTGAGCGTCCCACGGTTCACCTATACCTGAGAAATTTTCCGATTTCAGCCTCAACCACTGGATCAGATAAGCCTCTTTCCGTGCTACAGTGGTCGAACCTGACGGAGGAGTTTGCGTAACTGTAGGCGCAACAGGTATAGCGATCTAGTTCGCCGGAGGGGTAGTAGAATTTTCTTGTTGGTTCATCAGATTATTAATGGTTTGCTGCTGCTCAGTGACTTGACGCTGAAGTTGGGTCACTAACTGCATCAGATCAGGCAAGGGAGTGGTCTCATTAAGTCTGTTACTCTGTCTTTTAGCCATGCTTTCCTTCATAAAGGGCAAGTATGGATAATATGAATTATTGTTATTCCTATCCCCATACTAAGTTCTAAATTATTTGATCTTCATAAATAAAGCAATAGAAAAACTATCGTTCATATTCACATATCTTACAAGTACTTTCCATCATCTATCATAAGGCACTATTCATACTTGCATATTCCAGAATCATAAAAGGAAATCGGATATGCATGGAAGTACTTACTTGGAAGCTGCAGGAAGAAGGCTTGATGTGTGTGTAGTGAGATGGCAAACGGCTCTGATACCAACCTGTAATGCCCGCCTTTTTCCCCCACCTTACGGTGTGGCGGAAAAGCGACATTACGCTAAACATACATATACATATAAACCATCTTAATGCAGCGGAATGTTTTTTTTTCTTCTAGACATGCGTTTAACCATACAGCTAATCCATGAACCATATATACATGCCTAAATTATCATTCATGAACATGGTGACGTTGTACCTTAGCATATCACCATCATACATAGCATCATGATATAAGCTTTCCATAACTTATCCATAAGCATCATAAGTAGCAAGTAACTTATCCATAACATCATAAGTCTTAAGTCATTCATTAAGCATAACCATTATAAGCATAGCGTAGCATCTAAGGAGGCATTTCAAAACCCAAGACATGCGATACGTGTAAATAAAATAATCCTTTGCCATGTCACCGCCACACACACACATGCTCTTGCCCCTCCTGCTGCTTCCCTTAGTAACCCCTTGCTTGATCTGCGGTATAAGAAACATAAGACTGTAAGCACAAAGGCTTAGTAAGACCCTTTCCTACTCACAAAAATCCGTACGTCACATATTCATAAACATGAAACAGTGGACATTGCATAATTCTGAACATAAAGCATAGACTTGACACATATCTACTATGGCATAATTCTTGACGTCGTCATATACGTAGACTTACTTATCATGGCATAATTTTTAACATGAGCATAAACATAAACATAAACATACTTATCATGACATGATTCTTAGCATGAGCATAAACATAAACATAAACATAAACATACTTATCATGACATCATTCTTAGCATGAGCATAAACATAAACATAAACATACTTATCATGGTATAATGCATAACATGAATGAACGAATGAGTCAAATGCATGTATCATAAGGATGCTTAATTTTGAAACCATAGTTATAAATACTTGAACATAATCATACATCATAGGGGGTCCCCGGCTTGTATCACATACATACATCATATGCGCGCATCCCTAAGTAAATACGAGGTAGCAAATCTCGACCTACTAGGGTAAGGACAGCTACAGTAGTCCTAGAACCGAGGCGTTCTTAAGGTGCCCATCCCTGTTGGACAGCTTCGGTAGTCCCAGAATCGTGGACAGGTTCGGTAGTCCAGAACCGGGGCGTTCTTAAGGTGCCCATCCCTTGGACCCTTACTTCGGTCCGGTACAAGCCCATTCATAAAAATAAAATACTTCACATGCTTCATCATTCATAGAATGTTCTTAGTATAAACATAATCTTGTCGCGTTCTTGGAGAATCTGGTGGTGAGTTTTTTCGATATGATTACTTCTCTCTTGGTTTTTCTTGTCGCGTTCTCGGAGAATCTGGTAGTTCTCGAGAACACGAAACTCATGGCTTTGCGAAGTCATCCCGAAGATACTCGGCGTGGACGCGAATAGAGGCGGAGCTTCAGAGGGACGCTTACAGTTGGATCTCGTCCCTTCCTTCTAGTTACGCTAGGTAATAAGTAAATTAGTTTACGTTTCTGTAAAATTTTAAATATATGATCATGCCTACACAAGATAAAGTTGTATGCTTAGATGTGTGGTTAAATAATTTGAGAAATTATTTATGCTAAACCTTCCACTGCACGTAATTAATTTTAAAATTACGAACCCGCATCCATGTCAACATGCACCCGGTCCCAACAGTGG
Source organism: Boesenbergia rotunda (assembly GCA_024364735.1). Lineage (NCBI taxonomy): Eukaryota > Viridiplantae > Streptophyta > Magnoliopsida > Zingiberales > Zingiberaceae > Boesenbergia > Boesenbergia rotunda. The sequence continues at coordinate 693,368 of JAGFNQ010007444.1, forward strand.
TATCAGAGCCGGTTAGTGTTCGACATAATCATATAATTGTTTTTACGGAAAACTTTGTCATGATCTCAATTTTGGAAATTTTTTCAATTATGGTAAATTTTCGATTTAGGAATTTCAAAGTTTGGAAATCATCATGAAATTTCACAAACTTTTAAAATATCCCTGTATTTGAAATTTTATGATAATTGTGAAAACTTTACATTTTTGGAAACTTTCCAATTTTGGAAATTTTTTATTTTGGAAATTTTCTAATTTTGGAAATACGTAAGTTTTCTTTGTACCAGAAACTTACAATTATTCTGAAAACCTTTTATTTTTGGAAACTTTCCATTTATGTAAAGTTTACAATTTTGGGCACTTTCTTTCAAGAAAGTCTAGACAAAATTATAGGAATATTAATTGGTATTTAAATTTATAATTGGAAATTAAATTATTTACAAAATTCTTTATTTTGGATTGAGCCTCGGGGAGTCGTCCAATTTAAAGTTATTTGTTATAATTAAATTTCCCAAATTGAATTTAAACTGTCAAATGTTTAATTTGGATTGAGCCTCGGGGAGCCGTCCAAATTATATTATCAATAAATTCTTATTTTGAATTGAGCCTCGGGGAGCCATCCAAATTAAGTTATTGATATTAATTTTTCATAAATAAAATATGTGATCAAATCTTGGAAATTTTGATGTGATTCTCAAACGATAATTTCCTTATTTGATTTATGAGGTGATGCTCTTACGTATTATTGTCTCCAAAATTAATTAGAAAAATTGTTTCCTATAGAGTATATTTTCTTAAATAAGATTTTCATGAAAATAATATGTGGTTGAATTAAGGGAATCTGTCTCTTAATTTAATAAGATTTGATTTAGAGAAATCAAAGTCTTAAACATATTATTTCCGAAATTGATTATGATAATTTAGGAAATTATTTCCCAAAATAATTCCTTGAATAAAGTATGAAATTAGAATTAGGAAATCTGTTTCCTAATTCAATTAATGAGACTTGATAAATTAAGTCACATACATACTTTATTAAGGAAATCGTTAGTACATGACATAATTATATGTCATGAATGTGCTTAAAAGAAAAAGATGAGACCCAAAACCCCTTACAAAATATTAAGGCCAACACCTTCCATTAATATGGTTAGAACCGGAGTTTTGTTTCTCGTTTGGGTTGATGGACACATCCATGCCCGGCTTGAACCTCAACATGTTCAAACCATGGAATTAGTTTATGATTAATATAGTTGGAGTCAGAGGTCAATCCTTAGTTTTGGTTGTTGGACACATCCAAGCATGACTAAACGGTTGAATGAGCTCCAACCATATTAAAACTATTTCTTGATTAATGGGTCAGCCTTAAGCTTGGAGCATCGATTTGTTGTGGCACAGCCAAGGTCGATGTAAAGAGAGGTGCAGTTGGGTGCTATGTATATTGTTGCATACTTGTTAATGAGTTAACAACCCAATGATATATGCAAACATTCAATTAGTTGATAGCATAATGTGATAGTTACATATGTGTAATATGTAATTGATATAATTACCTACCTTCATAGCTAAGAATAACTTGATGGACTCTAGCCATGGTTGTTCTTATCTATGGTTGGATATCAACCTATTTGTAGATGTTCCTACGATCTCCCGAATTGATAAAAAGGGTTATTCAATTCGAAAAATAAATAGGATTTAATTAATGTATATTGATGCATTCTTTATCATTCTCATCACATAACCTCAATTTGTATTTCTAGGATAATAACCTGATCATGTCTTCTCTGAATTTGCGTTCCATTTTGGACACCAATAAGTTAACTAAGGCCAAAAGGATTGAAAAGGCACCAAAAGGAACTTGCCATCACTGCGGCAAGGAGGGCCACTGGCAAAGAAACTGCAAGGTTTATCTTGAGTCCTTGAAGAAGAAGGCATCCGATGCCCCATCCTCTTCAGGCATCTTCGCTATTAAATGTCACTCTATTTCCTTGTACACCTGGGTACTTGATACTGGGTGTAACTCACATATATGTAATGACATACACGATCTAAGGAATAGAAGAAGACTCGTCAAGGGAGAAGCGAATTTGCGAGTTGGAAATGGAGCAAAGATTGTTGCTATTGTCATCGGAACATATTTGCTAAAGCTCCCTATTGGACTTGTCTTAGAATTGGATAATTGTTATTTTGTTCCTTCGTTAATAAAGAACATTATATCTATTTCATGCTTGAATGAAAAGGGTTACCATTTAACTTTTAGTAACAATTGCTGTTACATAACTTTAAATGGTGTTCTTTATGGGACCAGAACTTTATGCAATTGTATCTACACGTTAGATTTATCTGGTGACATTTTCAATATCGAAGTTAGCAACAAACGTGCTCGAATAGATAATCAAATAGACTCCTATACGTGACATTGTCGTCTTGGCCATGTAAGCAAGAAACACATGACCAAATTACACCGATATGGAATTCTGGAATCATTTGAACCTGGTTCATTTGATACATGCGAATCATGCTTAAAAGGCAAGATAACCAAATTACCCTTTTCCGAAAAAGGTAAACCAGTGGGAGAATTGCTTGGTCTAATACATACTGATGTATGTGGACCAATGTCAACTCTTGCACAAGGAGGTTATAACTACTTCATTACCTTTATCGATGATCACTCACGATTCGGGTATGTGTTCTTAATGAAACACAAATCTGAAGCTTTTGAGAAATTCAAAGAGTTCAGAAGTAAAGTAGAGAAACAGCTTGGCAAAGGTATTAAGATACTTCGATCCGATTGGGGTGGTGAATGCTTAAGTCAAGAGTTTCAAGATTATCTTAGGGACAATGGGATATTGTCTCATTGGACTCCGCCATATACACCACAGCATAATGGTGTATCTGAGAGGCGTAACCGAACCTTGATGGACATGGTTAGATCTATGATGAATCATGCAACTCTTCCAAAATCCTTTTGGGGCTATGCGCTTAAGACAACTGTTTACTTGCTAAACAGAGTGCCGACCAAGGTAGTCTCTACTACTCCATATGAGACGTGGAATAGTAAGAAACCTCATTTATCTCACCTAAAGATATAGGGTTGTCCTGCTTATGTAAAGCGGACTGTATCAGACAAATTGGATGCTAAGTCTGATAAATGTCTATTTATTGGATACCCTAAGGAAACGAAGGGTTACCAATTCTATCATCCCTTGGAACAAAAGGTGTTTGTTTCAAGGCATGCTGTATTTCTAGAAAAAGAATTTCTTTTACAAGAAAACAATGAGAATAACATTGAACTTGAAGAAGTTCAAGAAACTCCAATAGACATTACAGAGACACCTAGTCTAGACCCACAACCAATAACTCATAATGATGAGCTATCAGTTGAACCTAAAACAACACCACTTCTTCGTAGGTCTGATAGGACACGCAATATTCCAGAGAGATACGGATTTCTCATAAGTGAATCGAACGACGTATTGCTCATTAAAGATGACGAACCTATCAATTATGAAGATGTTCTGAAAAATTCAGAAAGGGATAAATGACTTGAAACCATGAAGTCGGAAATGGATTCCATGTACAAAAATCAAGTATGGGACTTGGTTAACCCACCTGAAGGGATTAAGCCCATAGGGTGCAAGTGGGTTTTCAAGAAGAAAACCGACATGGAAGGTAATGTTGTTACCTTTAAGGCTAGATTAGTGGCAAAAGGATATCGTTAGAAACAAGGAATTGACTATGATGAAACCTATTCGCCAGTAGCTATGCTTAAATCCATTCGGATGCTCCTGGCCATAGCAGCTCATTATGACTATGAGATATGACAAATGGATGTGAAAACAGCTTTCCTTAATGGAAACCTGCTTGAGGATGTATACATGATACAACCTGAAGGTTTCACATCGGTCAATAAAACCAAAGTATGCAAGCTTCGACGATCCATATATGGACTAAAGCAAGCATCCAGGAGCTGGAACATCTGTTTTGATGAGACAATCAAAGAGTTTGATTTCTCACAAAATCCTAACAAACCTTGTGTGTACAAGAAGGTTAGTGGGAGTGCAGTCGTATTCCTGGTGTTATATGTCGATGACATATTACTTATAGGAAATGATATATCAGTCTTACAGTCAGTTAAAATTTGGTTGTCCAAAACTTTCTCCATGAAAGACCTGGGAGAAGCAACCTATATCCTTGGGATTAGAATCTATAGAGATAGATCAAAAACGGTTGCTTGGTCTTTCGCAGTCTACATATATAGACCGAGTGCTAGAAAGGTTTAGCATGTCGGAATCCAAGAAAGGTTACCTTCCCATCAGGCATGGGATCAACCTTTCGAAGTCTATGTGTCTGCGCACAGAAGACGAGAGGATTTGCATGAATAAGATTCCTTATGCATCCGCGATATAGGATCTATCATGTATGCTATGTTATGTACTAGGCCCGATGTATCGTATGCTCTGAGCGTCACAAGCAGATACCAGTCTGATCCAGGAATGGATCATTGGGCGGCTGTCAAGATAATCCTCAAGTACTTGAGAAGAACTAAGGATGTGTTCCTAATATATGGAGAAGGTGATATGATAATACATGGGTATACAGATGCCAGTTTCCAGACAGATAAGGATGACTCCAAATCTCAGTCCGGATACATATTTATTTTGAATGGAGGCGCAATAAGTTGGAAGAGTTCCAAGCAAGACACCGTAGCGGATTCTACCACGGAAGCGGAATATATTACAGCTTCGGAAGCAGCAAAGGAAGCAGTCTGGATCAAGAAGTTTGTCTCAGAACTTGGTGTGGTTCCAACCATTGATGAAGCAATACCGGTTTATTGCGACAACAATGGAGCTATTACACAAGCGAAGGAACCAAGGTCTCATCAGCGATCCAAACATGTGCTTCGCCGCTATCATCTGATCAGAGAGATTATAAGTAGGAATGATATACAAATTGAGAAAATTCCCACTAAAAGGAATTTAGCGGTTCCTTTAACTAAAGCCTTGCCTCAAAGCAAGTTTGAGAGTCATGTTAGAGCCTGTGGGAGATTGTTAGTGATATGAGAAAAATGTCCTAAAGCAATCGCCTTATGATTATAATTATTTATTTTAATAAATGAATATTCACTATTTGAGTATACATGTTTATGTATTTGATTGAGATCATAAACTCATTTACTGAATGTCTGCAATCCAATTCACAGCATGAGAGAATTTGTGATGAATTCACAACTAGTGATTATCTCTACATGTGCAATTGTGAAGTATTGAAATTGTCCCTAGTCGATGAATTGATAAATACGGACACTATCAATTCTGTTGAGACTAGCATGAGTTATTCTCTAATCAGCTGATTCTCACTGGCTGGTGACAATGAGATGTCCGGAGATAAACATGAATGCTAGTTAAGGGAACTATTTCATTGGAGTGACTGACTGTAAAACTTCATATGATAGTCTACATATAGATATGTCAGTGAAGTTCTTACTGCCGCTTAAGTGCGAAGTGTTAGTGATATGAGAGAAGTATCCTAAGGCAATCGCCTTATGATTGTAAACATTTATTTTAATAAATGATAATTCACTATTTGAGTATACATGTTTGTATTTTATTGGGATCTTAAACTCATATACTGAATGTCCGCCATACAATTCATAGCATAAGAGAATTTGTGATGGGATCACAACTAGTGATTATCTCTAAATGTGCAAATGTGAATTGTTGGAAATATCCCTAGTCGATGAATTGATAAATACGGACACTATCAATTCTGTTGAGACTAGCATGGGTTATTCTCTATTCAGCTGATTCTCACTGGCTGGTGACATTGGGATGTCCGGAGATAAACATGGATGCTAGTTAAGGGAACTAGTTCATTGGAGTGACTAGCTGTAAGACTTCATATGGGAATCTACATGTAGATATGTCAGTGAAGATCTTACTGCGGCTTAAGTGCGATGTTCCTTTGACTTGCGGTGTTCAAGTCATCTTGGTCATGGAGACTTATACTTTGACATCTTAAGCAAGCATCTCCAAGGAGGTGTGGACCCAGGATGATCGGGTATAAGCCGAAGTGCCCGAAGATGTTTGAACAGCCTACAAAGGATTCACCACTCCTTGCGAGGAGATGTATACCCAGGCCTATCGTCGGATTGTTACTCAAAGCCTCTGGCCAGAGCATATCATGTTAAGAGTGCGAGTCTCTTAAATACATGAGAGTAATTAGAAATCCAAAGGACGAGAAAGACACTACTTGGGCTAGGTGTGACGTAGTCAGCCTAGTGGGGACTGACACCATTGACCGTGTCCTGAACCAAGTGGGTATAAGGTGGTGAAGGGAATGGGGCACGATTTAGTAGAGCTGCTGAAGGGTTTCAGAATAATTTCTTCTGAGGTCAAACCGTTGATCTTTCGATTAATTGGGGATCATGATGTACTACTAGGTGCCACTCATGATCGTTCTATAATTAGTTAATTATAGACGGCCAACATAAATCGAAAGCCTATTTAGTCACACGCACTATGAGTAATCCGAGGGATTTAAAACGAGTTGAAAATTGGATTTTCCGATCAAGAGAAATAAGTCGAATCTGAGTTAATCAAAGGCGCAATGGAAGCTAAAAATGGCTAAGTCTTTTGAAGGCTTTTTGGGCGAATTAAATGAGTTTAATTCGCGACCGGTTCGGGTTGGTTTGGCCGGCCAAAGAGGGTGCTAACCCTCCTTGTGGTGGCCGGCCATTAAAGGGAGATTAAACCAATTTAATTGGTTTAATTAATAAAATAAATCTAGTGTGATTTGTTTTATAAATTATGGATAAATAAATTTGTATAAAGAAATTTATATAAATAAAATTTATAGAAATTTATTCTTTTATGGAAGATTAAAATAATCCATGAATTGGTTTATTTTAATTTTATAAAATCAATTATGAATTGATTTTTCCATAATAAGAAAGTTTATAAATTTCTTATAAAAATTTATTCCATAATTTAAAGAGAAGAAGAATTAGTTTTATTATAAATTGGTTTATAATAAAGACTCGGTTTAAACGGAATAATTAATAAGAAAATTTATAAGATAAATTTCTTATAACTAATTCCGTTAATTCCGTTAATTCGGTTTAGAGGGAGACTTAGCAAAGGAGTTGCTACTATATAAAGGAACCAAAGGCTAGCCCTTATTCCAATCAATTAATCAAGAGATTAATTACTCTCTCCCTCTCTCTCTTAATCTCTCCTCTCCTCCTCTTCTTCTTCCCTTAGGGCCGGCGCACCCTAGCTCCTCTAGGGCCGGCGCCCAACCAAATCCAAGAAGGTGAAGTTGCCGTGAGCATTGAAGAAGAAGGAGAACCCGAACACGAAGAAGAAGAAGTGGATAGCGACTCCTCTCTTCCCGGAATTCGATTCCTTTACTTCGTTGGTTAGTCTTCCGTTATTTTCTTTTATTCTTCTAGTTGTGCCTTCCGAGAATCTAGTAGTTCTCGTCGGCACAAAACTCGTGACTTTGCGAAGTCATCCCGAAGAGAACTTGGCGTGGACGCGAATAGAGGCGGAGCTTCCAAGGGACGCTACGGTTGGATCTCGTCCCTTACTTCGAGTTACGAGAGGTACTTGGTAAATTTGTTTACTTTTCCGCAAAGTTTTATTTTATGATTATGTCAACACAATGTAAGGTTGCATGCTAGATACGAAGTTAAAATAATTTAGGAAATTATTTTATGCAAACTCTTCCGCTGCACGTAAAAATTTTGAATTTTACGAACTCGTATCCTTGTCGACATGCACCCGGTCCCAACAGTGGTATCAGAGCCGGTTAGTGTTCGACTTAATCATATAATTGTTTTGTGGAAAACTTTGTCATGATCTCAATTTCGGAAAATTTTTTCAATTATGGAAACTTTCAAATTATAATAAATTTTAGATTTAGGAATTTCAATGTTTGGAAATCCTCATGAAATTTCGCAAACGTTTGAAATTTTCTAGTTTCTGAAATTTTATAATAATTGTGAAAACTTCCCATCTTTGGAAACTTTCCAATTTTGGAAAATTTTCTATTTTAGAAATTTTCTAATTTTTGGAAATATGTAAGTTTTCTTTGTACTAGAAACTTACAATTATTCTGAAAACCTATTTTCGAAATCTCGCAATTTTGGGCACTTTCTTTTAAGAAAGTCTAGACAAATTCATGGACAGTTAATTGACAATTAAATTTGAATTGGTTTTTAAATTGACAACAAAATTCTTTACTTTGGATTGAGCCTCGGGGAGCCATCCAATTTAGAGTTAGTTGTTGTAATTTAATTTCCCAATTTTTAATTGAAATTGTCATGTTTGATTTGGATTGAGCCTCGGGGAGCCGTCCAATTGGATTTACAACACATTACTTTTCTTTGGGTATCTGAGCCTCGGGGAGCCACCCTTAGAAAACGATTTGTTGTAATTAATTAAATCCATGAATAAAATATGTTTTAAGAGGTGATGCTCTTACATATTGTTGTCTCCAAAATTAATTAGGAAAATGGTTTCCTATAGAGTTTTCTTAAATGAGATTTTCATGAAAATAATATGTAGTTGAATTAAGGGATTTGTCTCTTAATTTAATAAGATTTGATTTAGAGAAATCAAAGTCTTGAACATATTATTTCCGAAATTAATTATGACAATTTAGGAAATTATTTCCCAAAGCAATTCCTTTAATTAAGTATGAAATTGGAATTAGGAAATCCGGTTCCTAATTCAATTAATGAGACTTGATAACTTAAGTCACATACATACTTTATTAAGGAAATCGTTAGTCATGACATAATTCTATGTCATGAATGTGCTTAAAAAAAGGGTGAGACCCAAAAACCCCTTACAAAATATTAAGGCAAACACCTTCCATTAATATGGTTAGAATCAGAGTTTTGTTTCTCGATTGGGTTGATGGCCACATCCATGCCCAACTTGAACCTCAACATGTTCAAACCATGGAATTAGTTTATGAATAATATAGTTGGAGTCAGAGGTCAATCCTTAGTTTTGGTTGTTGGACACATCCAAGCCTGACTAAGCGGTTGAATGAGCTCCAACCATGTTAAAACTATTTCTTGATTAATGGGTCAGCCTTAAGCTTGGAGCATCGATTTGTTGTGCCACAGCCAAGGTCGATGTAAAGAGAGGTGAAGTTGGGTGCTATGTATATCGATACATACTTGTTAATGAGTTAACAACCCAATGATTTATGCAAACATTCAATTAGTTGATAGTATAAAGTGATAGTTACATATATGTGATGTGTAATCGGTATAATTACCTACCTTCATAGCTAAGAAAAACTTGATGGCCACAGCCATGGTGGTTCTTATCTATGGTTGGATATCAACCTATTTGGAGATGTTCCTACGATCTCCCGAATTGATAATAAGGGTGATTCAATTCGTAAAATAAATAGGATTTAATTTATGTATGTTGATACATTCTTTATCAATCTTCTCACATAAACTCAATTTGTATTTCTAGGATAATCACTCGATCATGTCTTCTCTAAACTTGCGTTCCATTTTGGACACCAATAAACTAACTGGGCCGAACTTCATGGACCCGCTTCGAAACTTAAGGATAGTCCTCAAGGCAGAGAAGCTTGCTTATGTCCTTGAAAATCAACTTCCTGACCGTCCTCCAGAAAATGCAACTCCAGACCAATTGTTGGCCTATCAGAAACATGTGACCAATTCTGAACTTGCGAGTTGCATTATGCTAGCCTCTATGGTACCTGAGCTGCAAAAGCAGCATGAGCATATGGATGCTTATACCATCATCTTCCATCTTCATGAGTTGTTTGAAGAGCAGGCGAGATCCGAAAGGTTCGAAGTCTCCAGACTCCTCTTCACCACTAAGATGCAGGAAGGCACTTCTGCCTCGCAGTTTGTGTTAAAGATGTTGGGGTACATTGAGCGACTGAGCACACTCGATTTTGCAATACCTGAGTTGCTCAACCTGCTGAAGACTGTAGAGCCTTCTGTGAAGCAGGATCAAAAGACGGTACTGTTAGTTGGTTCCTCGAAGAAAGGTTCTAAGAGGAAGGCCAAAGAACAGTATAAAGGAAAGAAGAAAAATGCCAAAAAGACTGAAAAGAAACCAAAAGGAACTTGCCATCATTGTGGATGGCAAGGAGGGTCACTGGCGAAGAAACTGCAAGGTTTATCTTGAGTCCTTGAAGAATAAGGCATCCCATGCCCCATCCTCTTCAGGTATCTTCATTATTGAATGTCACTCTATTTCCTCAAATACCTGGGTACTTGATACTGGGTGTGACTCACATATATGTAATGACATAAAGGGGCTAAGGAATAGAAGAAGACTTGTCAAAGGAGAAGCAAATATGCGAGTTGGAAATGGAGCAAAGATTGCTGCTATTGCCATCGGAACCTATTTGCTAAAGCTCCCCACTGGACGTGTCTTATGTAACGCCCCAAAATTCCCATTTTTAGTTCTTAAAGTCCTTAGAATTATTTAAAAATGGTTTAGAAATATTCTAGATATTTTTAGGGATTTTTAGAATATTTTTATGGAATTTTCCGAGTTCGTTTAGTATATATAAAAAAAGAAAAACGTTTAAGGGCAGCCGGGGGTTCGAACCCGCGACCAGCAGGAGACCAGGCAAGCGCGCGACCAGGCAGGCTAGGGTATCAAGCACAACAAAGGGTGGAGAGAAATATATTTAAGGTGTAGTTAGGTCGATCCGCCACATAAGTATAAATAGATAAGTTAAGAGAGGAAATTAGAATTTTGGGTTTCTCTTCCTCACCCTAGCCGCGCGAAGCAGCCTCTCCCTCTCACGCACGCACGCCCAAGCCCTTCTCCTCTCTTCCAAGGGGCGCAGGCCAAGGAGGGATCAAAGAAAGCGGAGCGTTGTATTCGTCTCGACGAGGAGAATGCGTAGGCGCGAAGAATTCTCCGAGATTTCAAGTTTCTCCCGAGTCCTAGACGTCAATCTTGGTTGTAAGTCCAAGATATCAATGTAAGTACTGCTCACCTGCAGTAAGAGGCGGTTTTTCCGCAAGAATTTCCCTTAATAGTTTTTAAAAGAGATATTTCCTTTTTGTTTAAGTTTTTGCATGTGATCTTAGTTCATTATATGCTTGTATAAGTTTGATAAAGCACCCTATGTGAGATTAGGGGCTAAGAAAGTTATGAGAAAAGAAAAGAGAAGATAAAGATAAGAAAAGAAAAGGCCAAGGCCTTAAGAAATCCCCAAAAGTCAAGACTTAGGGATTTTAGCACGCAAGGTGCTCGAGAAAATGCCAAGGCATTTACAGATAAGAAAGAAAAGAAAGAAAAGCTATTTTATTTTCTAAGGCCAGTACCCGGCGTCCAAGGGCGTCGTTAAAGAAATCCAGGTGTCCAATTCCAAGGTCTTGGCCCTGGTAGACCAAGGTCTGCTCTATTAGGATTGGTGGCTCGCTACCCCAACCTTTTAGGGAACGCGCATGAGATGGTACTTACGTCTTCAGTGGATCCAAGTGATTATTATTTTCAAGTATATGCTTTAGCAAAGTTTCTAAAGTTTAAAGAGTTTTCAAAAAGTTAAAGAATAGCTAAAGTTTCAAGTTGAGCCAAGAAATGTAAATTGAGATTTATTAATGCTTGAGTATGCATGTTTTGAGTTATACATGTTCTTAGTTTTCTTTCAAGCATATAAGTATCTCATATGATTTCCATATTGATCAAGAAGCATGTTTGCACTTTTCGAGATTTTGTGAGCTAGATAGTACTTACTAAGCTTTTTGCTTACTAGTTGCATTTCCTCTTACTGCAGATAAAGGTAAAGACAAGCAATTCTGAAGGAAGGCGACGAGGCGGTGCTGAGTAAAGTGTGTGTGGTGGCTGATTTTGGAGAGATCTTTGAGACGAGACAATTTAGTTATTTGAATTACAATGTTATAGTTTATTCAAATTTCAAGTTCTTGCTTTATGGAGTTTAGCGAACATTTAAGCTTTGAATAGTTTTACATGCTCAATTTCTTAGAGTAAAGATTCCATGTCATTTCATTTAGCATATATACCCTTATGATTGCATTGGATGAGTAGAAGTGTGAGTAGTTGGAAATATTGATACTTTGTTAGAAATATAGATGCATGTGCCAAGATAGTATTAATTTCTCTTTGAATCAAGTTTTATTGCTTAAATATGTTTAGAAGAGTTGCATTCACATTTCACAATGCTTTAGCAAGGTTATAGAACATGTATTTGGTGTTATGAATGCATAGGAGTCAAGATTGGTACAAACTCTAATGTTAAAGTTCATATAAACTTGAATAGCTTATTTTCTTCCGCAAAAGTCCTAATTTCAAGGTTATGGATTCATTTTGATTGGCTAAATTGATTGGAAAACTGGCATAGAGTATAGAAATGGTGTCATGATTCTATTTGGCTCGAAAGTATAGGTTTGGTGGAGTTTTGAAGCAAGTGCCGAAATCTGAAAAATTCATATTTCAGGCCTATCAGTCGACTGATACAGTATCAGTCGACTGATACCCGAAAGCTGAGTTGGGCGAGGCAGGTTTCAATAAGTATCATTTTTACGAGTTTTTGAGAAAGGAAGTGTGGCATGGTATCATGCATGACTACTTAAGTTAGAATATCATTCTTAGATGAATTTAAAAAGAAAAAAAAAAGATTTCCGCATTTCTTTTAGTCGTGCAGTAGAGTCGAGAAGTAGACAAAAGTAACGATCCGTCTAAGGCAGGAGAAGGCGGGTCGCTACAGTTGGTATCAGAGCGGTTCCCATTCTCCAGCATCACACACACATCAGCATCAACCTTGCCGTCTTCAAGTAAGAAAGCTTTAAGTTTCAGTTTTTCTATTGCTCCTTTATTTAATTGTAGTACAGAGAAATGCTTAAGTACTTACTCATATGTGCATAGAACAAGGAAGCATGTTTAATACCTTAGTATCACGGAATCATGTTTAATCCCTAGAATGGGTATTAGAGAAATGCTTAAGTACTTACTTGATTTGCCCAAAAGTAAGTTTTGGGATTATGGCACGCAAGGTGCTTGATAAAAGTTTGAGTAAGACCAAGGTCTTACTAAGCCCTAGAACGAGTTCTAGGACTAAGAAATGAG